>JAPUBX010002562.1:0-76610 GCA_028672205.1 Proteocephalus fallax
TTTATATCCGTTACCATGTGTTCATCTCATTAAACCCATTCCCTCTATTCAATGTGTCTTCTCATTACGGCTGCCTGGGACATGCATCTATGTTCCATTGTTACCGTTTCAAACCCCCAGCGAAGGTCGAACATTTCTTCGGTCAGAAGAGCATCAAATGGTATTTACGTACAACATAGATTAAGGCAACATTGACGACCACGGGGCGGCCCCAATGACCACGTCCAGAGACGACACACTGCAAAGGCGCTGCCAGACACTGTGCCTTGTTGGGGTTATCGTTGAATCCAAAACAATATCATTCATTCCCAACCCGGCTAGAACACTTTAAGTATGAACTGTTGAATGGCTGGTCACGGCACTCCGCTCTTCTTCTTGCCTTTGTTGCAAGGCTGATCTCAAATAGTTCAGGTGCTTTACCTTATCGGTTCCATTCGCTTATGCGTACTTATCGTTTCCGAAAAGATGATGAATTCAGTTTATACTTCCTGTAAGTCTGGCATTCGAAACCCCAAGACCCTTACTAAATGAGAGATGATGCTGGCCACCATAAGATCGGATTGGATTTATACTTCTTTATCGTCGTTTTTTAAACAAAACAGCTTAGTCAACCGTCGTAGAATATAACTCGCATGCTGTGCAATTTCCAGAATGCATAAGCTATAAAACGCATTTACGCATTGACGACACCCTTCTCTATTCACACCCACATTTTATTTAGTCGTGGTGCCACAATATCTCTATGACCTTGAAACTGGGTGTGATGGAACTCACAACGGCTTCATAACATTGAAAATACGGTTTAAATATGTAAACTAAAGTATTTAAACAAAGAGAATTGTCCAATAATTGTCTGGATTTGATAAAACTAGTACATTTTTATTTTGGCAGTCTTTTAATTCAATACAATAGTCGAAGTTTACAAAAATTGCCAGCTCCTTAAATTGCTTTGCAATCAAAGTAGACGTATTGACTTTTCCTAGGTCTAAAGAATATAAATTTAAACTCATGTCAAGTTATCATTTACCTACCGATTAATAGTCTATTATGGTCGTTAAGAAAGGTTGTCACGGTTTCTTTTGTCTGCATCGTACAGCTTACTGTTAGCTCATTTATTAACCTCATTGACTATTAAGGAGTTCAAAATTGGGGTTTACGTCTGCCTTCACCGCCGAGTATAAAACGAATTTGAGGACATTATCACAATACATAGATTCCGTGTACCATAATTAGTTGAATTGCTCAATTTTGTTTTGGGAATTGTATCTGACACACTGAACATGTAATCAGCTACATTCCATTAATTAATTTTTAAAAATCAGCTTGTGAAAATAATTATAATGCTAAAAACCGCGTGTTGAACTCGACAGTTTTGATTACGACCGATAATGTCTGGAAGTTTCGAACTTGAAGTGCAATTTGTGCACTTGACATAATTAACAGAATGCGCGCACATTTGGGTTATTGAAATCTTTTGTTCGAAAAGAAACGGTCGAAGCCGCTGGCCGGACGCTCGCAACTCCAACGGATATCTGCGAAAGCCCTACAACCTTGTGTGATCTAACGAATACCTCGAAACCACAAAGAATCCTTTAACGATTGTGTTAATTTGTCATGGATTTAATTTTACTTCCAGGAAATAGAGCAAACGATTTTATTAAATTTACCCAATTTTCTTCCGTTTTCGAGGCACAGTTAGCCAGTTTTTCATCTTTCGTATTGATTTTAAGAAATAAAGTTTTTGTTTGAAAGATAAAACGTTTTTTCTTAGGATTACAGACGATGACGCTTTTTGATAATGTTTTCGTCAATTGGAAACCAAAACTTTGCGTGGTCTGTATAGTTGATAATAGATATGTTCTTATCCTAACGAGCTTACTAAATATAAGAAATGAAGACGACTATTTCGAACGTTTAAATCGGGAGGTGTATCTCTTATCGTTTTAAACAAACGTATATTGATAAGTACACAACAAGGAACCCTCATTAGAAATGTAGTCGTGAAAAGACGGTATGGCTTAGCAGATATGCGTGGTAAGGTTAGTTGGGAAATTTACTCGGCGCCTCGAACGAGTTGTCGAAGGAATGCGAGGTGGGGGTTGGTTGGAGACCGACATTTGGGTTGTCCTTGGGTTGGTGATGTGGAACAGGATTGTTCGAGTTTCGTGAAACCTCTCGACCATGCCATTAGTGGCTGGATGGTAAGCTGTTGTTCGTTAATACCGCAGACAACCGATGAATTCGCACATCTTGCGGAACGCGACAGACTCAAATTGTTTTCGGCGGTCAGTTTTAATATTGCGTGGAGCTCCAAACACGGCAACCCAATTGTTTAGGAACGCGTTGATAACAGTCTCGGAAGTAGCGACTGGTATTACCACCGCTAATGGCCATCTTGTGAAACGGCCTACGCATGTTAACGGGAAACAGCACCTCTATGAAACAGGAAATTGTCCTTAAAGATCGAGTGGTACGTGGCTGAACCTAGCATTCGGTACGTAGAACGAACTAACCGGAGCCTTGTTATACTGGATCACCTTGGAGCGTTGACCTGCGATGCATGCTTCGGCCCTATGTTCTCACTTCCTTCGAGAATCCTTGCTATGTGAAGCGACCAGCAATCAATTTAACTGATGCCTTGTGACCAGGGTGAGCGAGAAAGTAGATTGCATCAAAGACAATACGTCGAAAAGATGGAGGAACAACAGGTAGGGGATGCGTCTTCGAGGTGTTGCATATCATCGTGATCGCTGGGTTAGGCAACGGGAAAGGTTTATAAGTGGATAGGCGATTATGAGTACCTACTCCATTCTTCTGTTGTGCTTGTGCTAAAGCCTCATAGTCGATATGGGTCATTGTGGTTACACCATTGATTGCGAAACGCAAAAGAGCATCAGCGACTGGGTTGTCGACTCTCTTCACGTGCCTGAATTCAATGTTAAATTGCGACAGGAAAACAAGTTGCCGTATTTCTATCTCCGCGTACTTGGCAGATGATAAACGGTAAGCTGAAATAAGTTGTAAATAGTCCGTGAAAACCGTTACAATTGAAGCCTTAGCCAAATGCGTGAGGTAGCGAATGGTTGCGTAAACCGCTAATAATTCCCGTCCGAAAGTACTTTAACGTCTCTCCGTCACCGAATAAGCTTTCGAGAATAAGACCAGTAGTTGTTGGTGATCCCCGACCTCTTGTAGCGGTCGCCAGGATAGACTGTAAGGAATGGATAAGAAAAGGAAGAATACGGTTATTAAGAACGAAAGAGGCGGTCAACAACAACAACAACAACTGCGCCACGCCTCTTCCGTTGCCGCATCAAACGAAATTTTCGTCTACGCAAATTCGAGGAGTCTTCAGTGGTGGCGCTTCCGTTACGCCTCTTGTCTTGCCATCGACAACTTTGATTGTTGGCAACAGAATATTGTCTACCATTAAAGTATTTTTTGGCGAAAATGAATGTATGTCTTCCTGCGTGATTGATCCTTTTGAGCAAACGAGCCTTATCGACCGCTTCGCCTAACGCGCGTAGCAAAACCGTTTTATACAATATGATGCAAATTTAAACATTTAATTTTCCCAGATAAGAATTTATCCCAAATCTTGGTGTTACGAATATTATGAATCTATAGGATCAGAAGACATGTAGATTGAAGTACGCGGAACGCCGTTTCGTTTTTTAAAATATTATTTATATTCCAGCATAGACGCTTTGAAAATATCGAATTTAAAAGACTTAAAAAAATACTCCGTAGAAAATTGGGACATTATCCAACAATCCTTTCAAGTTGAATACCCCAGCACTGAAGCCGTAGTAGTTTGCATTACGCCAAGTGTCAAGTTCATGGCGTTATATTTGCATTCCGATGAAATGAAATGGTTGTGTGCCCGTGAATAAAAGTAGCCGTGAATTCGCCATTTTGGGAAACAGTCCGTGTTCAAAACAGCCTATTAAGTGTCATCTTGCTACTCATGGTGTATCAATGCAAACAGGCGTCCTTAAGACACTTCAGATGCGCTGTTGTTTTTGCTTTAAAGACATTTACCAATATATTGCAAGACTGATCGTTGATATTCGGTTTCTTTCCCAGACTTGTTGCCTGTGTTCGGTTAAAAAAACGTTACTATAAATGTCCAGGACAGCGGGTGCTCGAAACTTAGGTTAAAGGAAAGGCAGCTGCTTCCACGCGTGAGAATTCGTTAACGGTCGATTGCTTGAAAGAAAATGTGTTCGGAATGAGGTCTGTCGGTCAGAGTTAGAAAGGGGTATTCCGCTGACTTCGTCGCCAGAATCCAGCATGAAACAAAGATTATTGCTGAGATCCCGAATGAAGAGTACGCGGCTTGTCGAGGGAGCGCCAGATGAGTCGGCCGCTATTACTCTCTAGCGACGGCGTTTCCCGAGCTCAAGCACAAAGAACGAAAGTGTCCTGTGTTTGACCCGAAGTAAGTGTAATACCAACATTAACCGTCATCTGCATCATTAAGAAGATGGCGATTACTTTGGCGAAAAAGGTAAGAAATTTCGGGAATTTGCCTGTCTTGCCCAGGCGACTATATAGCGTTGTTGAGCCTCAGCTTTTGATACTCTGTAGGCCATTTTTAAAGGCTGTATTAGGCGGACGTCTTTAGCCAGTGCATTTTGCAGGCGGAAGCCTTTTAATGAAGAAAACCTTGAAGAGACAACTGTCACTGCAAATGCTTGAAAGGTGATGCAGTAAAGCGGAAGGTTTGCGATCACCTATTTCAACATTGTTCAGAAGAAATTCCACATTTTCCAAACTGGAATTTCGCAACTGACAAAGCATCGCTTCTTTAATGGTTGTATACGGAGTTTCGCCAGTAGTTGTGGTTGCCTTGGGAGACGTTGCTGACCAATTCAGGTGTCAAAGAGCCCACAAAATGATACATTTTTGTACGCTGCTTAGTGATGCCTAGACAAGAGAATTGTGCTTCGATGACAGTAAACTATACTTTCATATCAGTTGGCCAGATTGTAAAATGTTTGGCCAACAAGGCGTAGAAACAAAATTTTTATTGTTCCGTCTTGCTAAAACTGAGGCAGGGTTGTAATAACAGCCGTATCCACGTCGTTTGCCTCAAAGCCTAGGGCAGGTAGTTTTACGCTCGGCATTGATTATCCTCATACTGAGTTGAAGTGGTTTCTCAAGTAATTTCAGACGCGTAAAGCGGGTGTTGATGTTGACCACATCATGTACGAAACTATCTCGTTCTCACCAATTACTTTAGGAAGTTCATAAAAGAATATGCCAAGATCGCAACCTTACCTGACAAACTGACGGAGAAAGAAGCAAAGAAAACTTAACCCTGGACACCCGAACATGAAAACGCTTTCGCCGATCTAATAAGGGCACTCTGCCATGTACCCACCTTTTACAACGACGCTCCACCTTTTACCCTAGAGACAGACGCTGGCGACAATGCAGCGGTACTCTCTCAAATTGACCCAACCGGATCCGAGCGTGTCATTGCATATGCCAGCAAGAAACGTGGTTGCAAGATGCAGCAGAAAAGCGCCACTACCGTGAAAGTTTTGACATTTTCTCTTTCACGAAACATTTCCGGCCTTACCCACTCTTCCGTAAGTTTATTATCACGACCGACCATCCAGCACTCACATGGCTTACGACAATGAAAGACTCGGATTAAGCCGTGGCATGGTGGTATGAGGAACTCCAACAGTACGATTTTGAAACCCAATACAGGACTGGAAAGGCCCACGCAAATGCGGATGCCCTTTCCCGCTCCCCCTGGGAGGGACGAGCCAGCAGATTCATTACTTGAATGGAGCGTTCGAAAGTTAATTTAATTTTAAAAAAAATATACTTTCTGTTTATGTTAAGTTTAACTTACACAACAACAAAATCAATATCACATGTCAATTTAATGATACCGTAGCACCCCATGGCCGTCTACGACTTGCAAACATGGAAAGTGGGAAGTGGGTTGCGACCACTTCAAAAATGTCGACGGCATTTTGAATAGGGCCTTTTAATGGCCACCATTTCCCGTTTGCCAAACTTTATATACTTCGTGGGTTTAATAGGCCTTTCTTGCTAATTTACCTTGATGCTACTTCTTTTATTATTCCTAACCTATTCAGTAGTTTCTACGTATAATCGTCGCTTCCTGTAGCATTTTTATTTATTGTAAATTTTAATGCTGACATTTTTTTGACCCGAATAAAGCGAATATTATTATTATTAATATTATTATAATATTATTATTATGATACCCCTTTTAGCCTACGTTGATGCCTTTAACCTTGGGGCTTACGCTACACCGAGGCGTGTTTTTATATCCGCTTGATTGTACGTTTAGTCTATGTTAATTTCACTGGAACCCCGAACGAAATTTCTGTTTTATTCTTAATACCCACTTTGTGTTTTTTTATATTCTGACAATAATCATATGGGCATTTAAAATAATCGAGCTTATATATAATTGACCTCTTGGTGTATGTTGCAACTATAAAATGATGCCACTAAGCGTGAGAAGACCTAGGGTATTTGGTTGTTTTTTATCAATCGAGAGGGGATCTCTAACTTCGTATCTCGGAGGGTTTACAATGATGTTGTATCCGTTTACGATTGGCCTTTTCAGAGGATCTCGCCTAGTTACCTCTTTATATACGAATACCCCGGATATAAAAACTGGCCTCTGAGGCTCTTCGTATGTGCCTGCTTTTCTATCTCACGATCTTCGCTTTCGTGGATAGTTTCTAGTATATACTTGGTCGCCACTATAGATTGTTTTACAGTTTCTGAGGCTACTATTTTCGTTAATTGAATCGCCTCACCGGTATTTCTAAAGGCTGTGCTCTTTATTTAAAAAAACATCATTTAACGTCATTTCATGAGATGTACACACCCTGCTGCTCGTATATTAAATATACTTCCAAATCCAATCACAGTTTGCGCGGCTTTATCCCGAGGATAAACAGGATGCTTCATGGGGGTTTGCCAAACAGTTTCTCTTCAACGCATTCGCCTACATTTCACGCCAAGCCATCGAATCTTCGTGTGTCGACGTTACTATGCCTAAGTTGGCACTGTGGAGCAGTGGGTGGTTATGTGCACCGCTTGAGTCATGCTTGTCAGTTCGTGCGAAGCTGGCACCGGGGTCATTTGTCATTGCTAAGAAGTTTCTCGGGACTATGTTTACAGGTGTAGTGCTCAGTGCCACCCAAGGTTGCCTGACTTGGAGGTTGAATCCAGCTTGTCCCTCACCAACAAAGTTTCACCATTGGGCCAACATCATTGCCTACAAGATGGATGGCATATCGCAATTCGGTCTTTCCTTCTTTATGCCATTTTGTGAAGCAGGACCCGTTTTCGTATGCATAATGTAAACTCAATAAAGCGCTTACAATGAGTATTTATTAAGCTCCACAGAAAAGCAACACCAGAAACAGGGAGATTCGTATTAAACGGCTTCACGAATTCCCTACTTTGGCATACTTACACACGAACTTCCCTATATTTCGGTTCGCATTTTTCAACCCCAGGTTCCCACTATGCATCGGAAAATGAAATCCTCAAGCCCAACGCGTGTGACGTTTACGGCTGACCTTCGCTCTATCGC
The DNA here is from genome assembly GCA_028672205.1 of Proteocephalus fallax. NCBI lineage: Eukaryota > Metazoa > Platyhelminthes > Cestoda > Proteocephalidea > Proteocephalidae > Proteocephalus > Proteocephalus fallax. The sequence goes on from JAPUBX010002562.1 coordinate 7,601, forward strand.
CAAAACCGGTGTTCTGGCCTTGGGGTTGCCCCCGCAAGTGACCCAGTCAAGTGGCGCCGCCTTCGCTTCTTCTTCTGTGGCCCCCGTCGACCTGCGCCGACAACTTTCTGCCCTCGTCGCCCTGGATGGCAACGCAGTTCACGACCCCAAGTCGGATTTAAACGTCGCCCTGAAGGCCTACTTCAGCGCCTGTCAAAAGGTTGCCCCTTCCGACGATCAGGCAGCCCCGCTTGCTTTTTTCGGCGGTCTTGGCAGTCTTATTTTCAGCACTCTTGAAGAGAAAACTCACGTCAAGGCGTTTCGCACGCGCCCCGAGGTACTGGCTCAAATCGAGCAGATCTCCCGGTCTCTTGGAACCGACCCCAGTCGCAAAGAGCAGCTGGGCGACCTTGTCTCGGCCCTGCGACAGGTCATTTTCCTCCTGGGCACCAATCACCTGGTCGATAAGAACGCCCTTCTTGCCCTTATTCACCGCATCAGCGGGAGCAGCACGCGGAAAGTGGAGGCTTTTCTTCTGGCAAGACGGAGTTATTTCGCTGAGACGGAAGCGGCCGCCCTGTTGAACATCTTCAGCGTCGGTTTAATAGATGTGAAATTGGCCAATGGCGAGAGCGAAGCCGTGGACAGCTTCACTCTTGTCATGAGACAACAGCTCCAGGCATCTCTTCAGCGTCAGAAGCCGCTTCGAAGAGGTGGAGACGACGAGACTGGAAGCGGTGTCGACGCCGCGACCATCGGGTGGACCCGGCTGAGTGGATTTCTCGAGCCTGTGTGCAAAAATCTCGGAATGGACATGGTGCAGGCCGTGGACGTGGTCTTCTCCATGCTCTCGTCCAATCACAAGCCCGAGATTCTTCAAAGTGAGGTACCCCGCGATTCGTCTTGTGTGCTTAAATGTGCTTAGCCTCGGGAGGAGAAAGAACGCGTCATTATTTCACCGGGTATATTATCATTGGGGACGGAGAACCGGGTGGCAATAGTCTTGAGATATCCATTCGAGAAGACACACTCCTTCCTTCCCTCCACTTTTCTCCTCCTTTTTTCCTCCCACTTTTCACACCGCCAGCTCGGCGCAGTTACCAGGTGGCATAGTAGTAGGTTAAAATGGAACAGATTACGGCGCGGTAAACACCGCCGTCATCATCGATGAAGCTTCGGCATGAGCTGTGCCATTTTGGGGTTGTTATCTTTAACCAAGAGTTGGCGTTAATCTGTGCTAGCGTCTGTTTATGATTTTCCTCCTAATTACATCGTTTATTCGATTTCCCCGCGTATTTTCAATTGTGCGGGTTGTCATGGCAATCTCAGGGTGTTTCTAATCATCAAATCGCAGATGCGTGTTTCAAGCCGTCTGCGAATCGTGACGAGCCCACCCAGAAGATTTACTTCTGTTTCTGGATCGAATCTTCCAGAAAACGGATCCCGCTATTACTTCACCGGAATCACGCAAAGGCAGCAGCTACAACATCAAAACCCCAATTTTGTCACTTTCAGATAATCGATATCCTCGGCTATGAGCAAATTGACGCGGCCTCGTGTCTCATTCAGGAGCGCGATGATTGGCTCTCGTGGTACAAGAGGTACCAGACGGACCCCGTGGGTATTCGTGGGGACAAGAAGAAGACCCATCAGGGCAACCGGCGTGGAGCTAAGGTTCGCTTGCTACTTAATTCAATAGAAGTAGTTGTAGTAGTAGTAGTAGTAGTCATGGTAGAGTTTCCGTTTTTGCACACGCAGGGATCCGGCAGGTCGGGCGGCGGCGTTGGTCAGTCGGTGGCCCCAAGAGGCCCCTCATTGGTCGATCAGTTGCTGACGGACCCGCAGGCGCTAGCGGCAGCCCGCCAATCAGAGCAGGCCTCTGCCCAGGCCCTCTCCTCTTCCATCGCCTTCAGGGCCTACATGAACGCCACCTCCAACTCCGCCACAAGTCCAACTCCCCACAAGTATCCCTTCGTCTTCGATGCCATGGCCGATCTGAAGGCTCGTGCCGTGATTGGTCAATCGCAGGTAGGTCATTGCCAGGCGGCGGTGTCTTGATTGTTGGCATCCTGAGCAACCAAAAATGGCACGAGGCTGGGAGGTAGATTTTTTGGTCTTGTCACCCTTACAAATGGGGTTTTTGTTATGGTAAACTTTGAACAGAGGCGCGCCTCCCAGAAGAATGCTCATAACACAGTGTGCGGTCTCGCATACACCGATGACGAGAGTAGAATAAGAGAATCCATTGATAAGATGGAGAATTGTCGCATCTGCCCTGGGTTCACTGCAGGGGACTCTGCAACCGGTTGTCATGGCAACAGCAGCCGGTGTATCCTCTGTTCGGGGGGGATTTTAAATTCAGTAAAGACACGAGACAGTCAATCGCCAATCCCAACCCAATCTCACAAAAGCTTGTGAGTCACTGTTAATCGATTAATGGTGAACTAAACCGACTGATCGACTCTCTCTCCCCCCCCCGTACTAGCTTCTGTTGCCCGACGACACCAAGCACACGAACACGCCCCAATGGGAGGAGTACAGGTTTCCGGTGCCCGTTGTGGATCCCGCCGAGGAGTGTGCCCTGGCGCGGAGCCTTCCCAACAACGGCGCCCTCGTGGAGGTGTCCTCGCTGGACAGAGTGGGTCAGTTGGCCTTCAGGGGCGTCGTGGAACGCCTCAACCGGGTCCAATCGATCGTCTTCGACGCCGCCTACAACTCCTCCGAGAACCTCCTCATCTCGGCTCCCACGGGCGCCGGCAAAACCAACACCGCCCTCCTCGCAGTCCTCCACCTGATTCGACAGAACATCCACCCCGACACCGGAGTCATGGATACCTCCCAGTTCAAGGTCGCGCACCCTCTCTCACTATCTCTCTGGTTGGAGTCGATTGAGGGATTCTGTTTTTGTTTCCGAAAGCCAGAAGATGTGGATTGGAGGCAGCTGCCAGATTGGGAGATCGAGTTTTCTCCCAACGACGCATCTCGTCTCTCTAAGCGCTCCACCGGCCTAACGTCGCCAAGACAGAGTCGAGTTATCTTCTGGTAGGGGATAATTGGGGTTGGTGGCGAGAAATAACTCCAACTAGAGGTCTCGGTCTGGTTCGAATGGTCCATCAATGGTCGAGTGATTGTAGCACAAGAACGTGGTCAATAAGGAACGCATTTCGGCTGCTCATCAGCCAATGGGATGGCGGTCTCGCCAATTGAATCACTAAACTGCCGCTTCGCTCGGACATTAAACAACGTTTTCTCCAGTATCTTGGTTTTTTGTGTTTTTTATACAGATTGTTTACATGGCGCCGATGAAAGCACTCGCGGCCGAAATGACCTTGACCTTCGGGAAGCGTCTCGCGCCGCTTGGTATCCGTGTGCGCGAGTGCACCGGGGACATGCAGCTCTCGACTCAGGAAATCCTCGACACCCAGGTACGCCCTCCTCCTCCTCCTCGTTTTCTCGAACCGATTTCATTGGTCTCTCACGAACTGGGATCAACCTCACACGAAATGGGATCGGTCTCTTGCGGACTGGGATCAGCCTCTCACACGAACTGGGATCAGCCTCCCACACGATTTACCGCCATAGACCTTTGCTAAGCCACTGCAACCGACGGCGCTGCTGATTGGTTGGATTGACAGCTTCGCAGTCTCTCTCGCTAGTCTCTCACTTTCAAGACCAGAAAGGCTGTCGTGTTTCGCGTCAGCTTAGGATTGATTGCGTCGTCTGGTCGAGTTTGACGAGCTTTTGGGGGTGTTCGCTGACACAGCTCTCCTCTCCACCCCCCCACTCCATCCCCCCCACAGATGCTGGTGACCACACCGGAGAAGTGGGACGTCATCTCTCGCAAGGGTCTCGGAGACGCCTCCCTGGTGCAGGCTCTCAAACTCCTCATCATCGACGAGATTCACCTGCTTCACGAGGACCGCGGCGCCGTCATCGAGGCCTTGGTGGCCCGAACCCTCCGACAGGTCAGTTCAACCCCCCAGCTGCCCCCACCCTCGTCATCGACCGTCGCTTGACTCCCTGCGACCAACAAACTCTCTCACCGATTCCCTCCCTCCAACCTATTAATTTGTATGTGTATCTCTGTGTGTGTGTGTGTGTGTGGCGCGTCTGCAGGTGGAGGTGTCGCAGTCGGTGATCCGCATCGTCGGCCTCTCTGCCACCCTCCCGAACTACCTCGACGTGGCCGCCTTTCTGCGCGTCAACCCCGACCGCGGCCTCTTCTACTTCGACGCGCGCTTCCGCCCCGTGCCCCTCGGCATGGCCTTCCTCGGCGTGAAGATACCCGGCGGCGGTGGGGGTGGCGGCGCCTCCAAGTCCAGCCGCTTCGCCCAGGAGGCCGTCATGAACGAGGCCTGCTACGTCAAGGTCTTGGAGCAGCTGCGCAAAGGAGAACAGGTGCGCGCACGCCCGATACCCGTCTTTTTGGTTGAAGCCACTTCCTCCTCCTCTCCCTCCACCACCGCTTCTCCCCTAACGGCCATCGGAGATCATGTGGTGGCTTCCTCCTCCTCTTCCTCATATTCTTCCTCCTCTTCCTCCTCCTATTCCTCTTCCTCATCTTCTTCCTCTTCCTCATATCCTTCTTCCTCCTCTTCTTCCTTTCTTCTTCCTCCTCCTCCAGCGACGCAGGAATTCACAGCTTCCTCCTCTTCCTCCTCCTATTCCTCCTCCTCCTCTTCCCCCTCCTCTTCTTCCTTATCTTCCTCCTCTTCTTCCTCATCTTCCTTCTCCTTTTCCTCATCTTCTTCCTCCTCTTCTTCTTCTTCCTCATCTTCTTCCTTCTTCCTCATATTCTTCCTCCTTCTCTTCTTCTTCCTCGTCTTCTTCCTCCTCTTCCTCCTCCACTTCCTCCTCCTATTCCTCCTCCTCTTCCCCCTCCTCTTCTTCCTTATCTTCCTCCTCGTCTTCCTCATCTTCTTCCTTCTTCCTCATATTCTTCCTCCTTCTCTTCTTCTTCCTCCTCTTCCTCCTCTTCTTCCTCCTCCTCTAGCGACGCAGGAATTCACAGCTTCTTCTTCTCCTCCACTTCCTCTTCGTCGCCTGCCCTCCTCTTCCTCATCTTCTTCTTCCTCATCTTCCTTCTCCTCTTCCTCATATTCTTCTCCTCCACTTCCTCCTCGTCGCTTGCCCCGTAGTCAATGGAACAGCATATCTCGCCTAGTGGTACACCGTCAACCAACAGCCTCGCTTTGTTGGTGAGGTCAAACCAACGTTTTGATTCTCATATTCTCAGGCAATCGCGAGCAGTAAACACATTCATGAGCATCTTCATGGCCAGCCCCAAATTCTGGTCCTCAACTAATGTTCAAGTGTTTTTCCCACTTCCTCCTTTCAAGGTCATGGTATTTGTGCACGCGCGTGCCGAGACGCTGCGCACGGCGCGTTGGCTTCTCGACACTGCCGCCCAGCGTGGCGAAACGGCCCACTTTGAAGCCCCTGCGACCGCCAACTCCGTCGAACTATCCAAAAAAGTAGGCGCCAAATTTACTGTCTACTTAGAACGTTTCAGTAGCCGTATTATATATCCCACATTTGTGCCAGATTATGCGCGCCTCCGACATGGGCCTTCGGGAGTTGGCTCCGCGCGGTGTGGCCTGCCACCACGCCGGGATGTTGCGTCCCGATCGAAGCCTCGTGGAGCGTCTGTTTGCCGATGGCACGGTCCGCGTGTTGGTCTGCACGGCCACTCTCGCCTGGGGCGTCAACCTGCCCGCCCACGCCGTCATTATTAAGGGCACAAAGATCTACGACGCCGACAAGTCCGACTACGTGGACCTGGACATTCTCGATGTCCTCCAGGTATCTCCTGTGCCTCCTCCCCCTTGCTCCCTCCGTCTCGTCTCGTCGCGCAAATCATCCGTCCGTCGTTGTAGATATTTGGTCGTGCCGGTCGCCCCCAGTTTGATCGATTCGGCCTGGCGACGATCATCACCTCCCACGACAGGCTGGACCACTACGTCCGTTTGATAACCAACCAGGTGCCCATCGAAAGCCGACTCCTCAACAACCTCCACGATCATCTGAACGCCGAGGTACTACTCGCACCAAGATAACGACGACGTCTTTACCTTCATCATCGTCAACTTCCTCTTTCTCCTCCTCCTCTTTAGATTGCCCTTGGATCAGTGTCAAATATGGACGAGGCTGTTACCTGGCTCACCTACACGTATCTCTTCGTGCGACTTGCCAAATCACCGCAGAAATACGGCATAACCATGGCCATGCTTCAGGTGGGTCAGTCGCTCAAGGTCACTGTCGTGTGTGAGGAAAGGTCTGGATGCCCACCAGGCGATGATTGCTAATTTCATGCCCAATGATGATCCAATATCAACCAGACTAGTTTAAATAGCTTATGGGGATTTTATATTCTGCCCGGGATAAAGGATACGGTCATGTTTGGCGGGTCAGCTGTCGCGCTGTGAACGGCAAAGAGGTCTGGTTGCGCTCGGCAGGGCGTATCCGATCAAGTGACCCCAAAACCGAGTGTGTGTGTTGAGTTACAGGACGACCCCGAGCTGATGCTTCAGGTGGTTCAGTCGCTCAAGGTCACTGTCGTGTGTGAGGAAAGGTCTGGATGCCCACCAGGCGATGATTGACCCCAAAACCGAGTGTGTGTGTGTGTGTTTGTGTTGGTTGTAGGACGACCCCGACCTGACCCACTTCCTGATCAATTCGGTGCGCGAGGTCGCCTTCGCTCTGGACCGCGCCGAGATGATTCGCTTCGAGGAGTCGACCGGCCAGATGGCCTCCACAGACCGTGGCCGCTCCGCATCCCTCTACTACATCAACTACCAGACCGCCGACCTCGTCCGCGAGGTCCTCCACCCCCTTATGCTCATCCAGGACCTCCTCAGCGTCATCGCGCAGGCCCGGGAGTTTTCACAGATGAAGGTAGGTCCGTCGGCCGTCCAATCAATCTACCTTTTATCATCATCATCATTTACAATTCCCTAGTTTAGCGTTTAAGCGACAACATTTACTTCCACCACCTCAACCACCGCCATCACATCCTCTGCCACTTCCACTACCTCCGCTACTTCCACCACCTCTACCACCACCATCACATCCTCTGCTACTTCCACTACCTCTACCACCGCCATCACATCTACTGCTACTTCCATCACCTCTACCACCGCCATCACATCCTCTGCTACTTCCACTACCTCCGCTACTTCCACCACCTCTACCACCGCCATCACATCCTCTGCTACTTCCACTACCTCCGCTACTTCCACCACCTCTACCACCGCCATCACATCGTACTGCTACTTCCACCACCTCCGCCTCCTCCTCTACTTCCAAGAACTCATCCCTTGATCGTTCGCAGACATTTGATTAATCTCTATCAATCCATCGCCTCAATTCAGGGTTGTTGAATTGACGGGCGACGTGAGTCCCGACGCCGGCCTTCTACGTCGCGCGGATGTCATCGTGACATCATCATTTACAATTCCCTAGTTTAGCGTTTAATCAGATAACCCTCGTGTTGTTCTACTGGCTTGGTCCGTCCTTACCTCACTAAAATCCGAACAAGTTGTGACTTTCTTGGAAGGAACGACTATAACTCGGTTTGCCTACCAAAATCTCTCACGTAGGTTATCTCTGAGTCTCTGATGAACCCAGTAAAAACGTCGTGTGGCTTTGCTAGGAGAAACGAGTGGATAGACGAGGGTGAAGGTTGAACCAGAAGTCGTCTCTAACGGCCGCCATTTGCCCAATCAGGTTCGAGACGACGAGGAGCAGGAATTGCAGGAATTGCGGGATGACTTCTGCCAGGTGGCAGTGAAGAACCCGGGCACTGTGGAGGGCACTCTTGGGGTCAAGGTCAATGTGCTGCTGCAGTCTCACATTTCGCGCTGTCGTCCAACCACCCACTCACTCGTCTCGGACATGTACTACGTCCAACAGAACGCCGGGCGTCTCTCGCGCTACATCTTCGAGATCGCCCTTCGCAGAGCCTGGGCTGTCTGTGCTACCTCCGGCCATCGATTATCCAAGGTGAGGCCCCACCCCCCCACCTCTGCCTCCCAATCCCTCACTCACCCCTTCACTGTCTCGTCTAGATGATCGAACATCGACTGTGGTTCAGGGACACTCCGTTGTGGCAGTTCGTCGATGGCGATGCGGAAAGCTCTCGTATTCTTGAACGTGTCGACGACATTGCTCTACGGGTTGATCGTATTCGTGAACTAACACCGGATGATTTGAGTAAGTTACTAGTTATTACTATTTAAAATATTTACTCTACTTATTTCAAATTCAGTAGCAATTATTTATTAATTGTATTTATTCAGACGGCATTCTTCGCTGCCAGGGCAAAAGAGGGGCCGAGTACGTGAGTCGGTTGGCCACCTACCTGCCGCTGCTGCAGATAGCCGTCGAAACGCAGCCCGTCACGCGAAACATCCTCCGCATCACAGTCCGCCTCACCCCCGACTTCACCTGGCTTGATCGTTTCCATGGCAACACCGGGGGCCCCCTGATCTTCTGGGTCTGGGTGGAGGACCCCGACGAGGCCTGGATCTACCATTCGGAGGTCTTTTCGCTCTCCAAGAAAGCAGTATGTCTGGTTTCCCCCGTAGCCGTCGGCATTAAGCAGCAGATACGTCCCTCCCGCAAGTAGTAGTAATCACGCGGGCTTATTCTGCCTCCTCCTCCTCCTCTACCGTTTCTTTGTCTCATCATCTCAAGGCCATCGCAGCTCGCCGCGAGCCCGCCGAATTGGTCTTCACCATCCCGCTGCACGAGCCAATCCCCACGCAGTACCTCGTGCGATGCATGTCCGATCGATACCTCGGTGCCGAAACCGTCGCTCCTGTCTACCTCAAAAGCCTCCGTCTTCCACAACAGGACCCACCCCACACAAGCAAGTCACCCCCCTGCCACACTTCTTTGGCGCGGCCGTCTGCTTCATGGATGTGGCCAATCGTAGCGCGGCGACGCGAGGCAGCCATTTTGAAGCAGATTGTTGACCTGTTGTTCACTGCCTGTAGTTCTTGCTGATGCACGTCTTTCAGTGGGTTAATTAACGGCGTTGAAGTTCAACGGGTTGACTGGTCGCGCCAGTCTGTTTTCAGTCTGATACCGTCGCTGTTGCCATTCTAGAGCCGAGGTATTTGAAGGCTGTGACATTGTCGTTGGGGTTGATTGGTGTTTGTAGTGCTGTTTGGAGTATTTGGAGTGGATTTTTGTTTATCTGCAGCCCGACTGCCTTTACATGGTATCTCCCAGGACTACGATATCGACGCTGATGAAAAAAGTCCGGTTTTCTTGTACACCGTTGCATTAGCCAGTCAACTAAGTTGTTGACCAGCACCGGCGTTCAGGTATACTTTTCGCCGGACATGACACCCATTAAAGGAGTCACGCCATCACCCCTGCCCCGCTCGAACCCCCACCCCCCTGATCCATTTTTAATTGCCCTCAAGGTCTCCTTCCTCTTGATCCGCTGCCGATTTCTGCTTTGAAGAGCGCCGCCTACCAGTCGCTCTTCTCCTTCACGCACTTTAACGCAATTCAGACGCAAGTCTTCCACACCCTCTACCACCAGGATGTCAACGTGTTGCTGGGAGCACCCACGGGCTCCGGTAAAACCGTGGCTGCAGAACTGGCCATTCTCCGTGTCTTCAACGCCTACCCAGAGAAAAAGGTTGGAAATTTAACGCCTACTTATATCATTAAAGTAGAGTTCATTAAACTGACAGTTTCTCATCCGTGTTCCCGTTTCAGTGTGTCTATATCGCCCCGCTTAAAGCGCTTGTTCGCGAACGCGTTGAGGATTGGAGAGTCAAATTCGGAAAAAGTCTCGGTAAAAGGTAGTTGCTTTTTTGGTGATTTTGGGGGCAGGGTTAACGACGCCGTGATCGCCTTGAAATCGATATCTCCAGGGCGGACCCGAACTTACTTTAGCGACAGACCCGTCAATCTGGCAGCCATTGAGACCAATAAGAATGACGCATGTTACGGTCAGCTTCGGGAAACGGTCAACGCAGTCCCCCCCCAAAAGCGACAAACTTTACTTCCACCACCTCTACCACCGCCATCACATCCTCTGCTACTTCCACAACCTCCGCTACTTCCATCACCTCTACCACCGCCATCACATCTACTGCTACTTCCATCACCTCTACCACCGCCATCACATCCTCTGCTACTTCCACTACCTCCGCTACTTCCACCACTTCTACCACCGCCATCACATCGTCTGCTACTTCCACAACCTCCGCTACTTCCATCACCTCTACCACCGCCATCACATCCTCTGCTACTTCCACTACCTCCGCTACTTCCACCACTTCTACCACCGCCATCACATCGTCTGCTACTTCCACAACCTCCGCTACTTCCATCACCTCTACCACCGCCATCACATCCTCTGCTACTTCCACTACCTCCGCTACTTCCACCACTTCTACCACCGCCATCACATCGTCTGCTACTTCCACAACCTCCGCCTCCTCCCCTACTTCCAAGAACTCATCCCTTGATCGTTCGCAGACATTTGATTCATCTCTATCAATCCATCGCCTCAATTCAGGGTTGTTGAATTGACGGGCGACGTGAGTCCCGACGCCGGCCTTCTGCGTCGCGCGGATGTCATCGTGACGACGCCCGAAAAATGGGACGGTGTATCGCGCAGCTGGCGTCAGCGCACCTACGTCCGTCAGATCGCCCTCATCATCATCGACGAAATCCACATGGTCGGCGAGGAACGTGGTCCCATTCTCGAGGTACCGGCTCTCAAATTATACAATAATCCTCCTCCTCCTCTCACTCGATTTAAGTAGCGCCTGTATGTATGTATATTTCTGCCAGGTCATCATTTCGCGAGCCAACTTCATCGCGAACCAACTGAACACGAGGATCCGCGCGGTGGGCCTCTCAACGGCCCTGGCCAACGCCGTGGACATCGCTGCCTGGCTTCGAGTCCCCCTCTCACCCCAGGAGGCCACGAACCCCGCGGAAGGGAGTCGTGGACTCTTCAATTTCCCACCGTCTGTCCGGCCCGTGCCGCTGGAAGTGCACATTCAAGGATTCACCGGGCGCCACTACTGTCCCCGAATGGCTCTGATGAACAGGCCCATCTTCCAGGGTGCGTCGTGCCATGCATTTCTGGGGGAAGGAAATCTGTCTTGGGGGTTTGCGATTGAAGTCCTAGTATCTGTCTATCGAGCCAATCGAGCGAACTCTAACGGGAGACATGTTGCCATTACGTCTCTTCCTACACCGGCTTAGTGTTCTTCGATACATGCTTAGAGCAATCTGTGACGCAGTTCCAATTGTGGGGTTCTCACCTAAGAAATTTTACACCTTCGCTGGGGTTTTGTAACGGTAATCGTAGAATATGGATATAATGATGCAAATAGTTATAAATCGATCGAGAGGTAATATAGACTTGGGCTAAGAAATGGGATGGGTCTTTATAACGGGAAATCTGCGATGCTGGTTTGCAAAGGGAGGAAGTTGCTCTAGTCTCGGCGACTGTGGATGAAGGCGGCTATGTCCTTGTGATATCCAGTGTGAGGCATCCTGTATTGGAGGGAAGAGTGTTTGGTCTCACTCTAGATGAACCAGATTGCATTCTTCGCCGTCATAGAAAACGGCCACCCTGTCTTAAGGTGGTTGACACAAGATGGCGTCCTATTGGCGCGCAGTCAACATTGTGTGTCCTTCATATCCCGCGCGATGTCCTGGTAAAACACCGAGGCCGTTACAAATCGGGAACGATTTTGCATGATTGGACGTCGTAGAGAAGATCCCCATTTAAAATTGTTCAAAGTCACTTCACTAGTTGTTAAAGGATTACCGTTGTTTTGAATTTGCTGCATTTGCTGTCTGTATCGTCAGAAATTCGATATGATTCTTTTCAGAAAGCAATTTATACCAAAACTCGTTCTAGAGACAGAGATTCACGGAATCCAAAATATTAAACTTTTCTTTCAGCAATCCAGAGCCACTCGTCAACCAAGCCAGTCCTCATCTTCGTGGCCAGTCGTCGACAGACTCGTCGAACTGCCTTCGAACTCATCAGCCTTGCGTCAGCCGATACCAATCCACGGCGATGGCTCCACATGGACGTCAATGAGGTACACACGCCACACCTCGGCAATATCTTGCCTACTTATCTATTAAAAGTAGTGGTTTTATTTCCATTCATCTTTCCCCATAAACGCCAGATGGAGGCGTTGGCTGCAACCATGACGGATACAAATCTTCAGACGACCCTGCCGTATGGCATCGCAATGCACCACGCTGGCCTCCGAGATCGTGATCGACGCGCCGTCGAGGAACTCTTTGTGAACCAGAAGATCCAGGTCAGTTGTTTTTCCGGTCATATTTAGTCTCACATTACACAGGAGTATGTCATCTCCCCATCAACGTCTTCATTGTGCAGATTTTGGTTGCTACGTCAACCCTCGCGTGGGGCGTCAACTTTCCAGCTCATCTCGTAGTTGTCAAGGGAACAGAGTACTTTGATGGCAAAACGAAGCGGTATATCGATTATCCCATAACAGGCAAGTGATATCGTTGCTTGCGTGTAATCTCGTTCTTCTCATAACACGTAAGTAGAACGGCTGTCCTTTTGACTCTAGATGTACTTCAAATGATTGGTCGAGCTGGTCGGCCTCAATTCGACACCGAGGGCAAGGCCGTTGTCATGGTGCAGGACACCAAAAAGGCCTTCTATAAACGATTCCTCTACGAACCCTTCCCGGTCGAGAGCTGCCTTCCCGCGGTCTTGCCGGACTTCCTGAACGCCGAGATCGCGGCTGGAAGCGTTCATTCGATGCAGTCGGCGTTGGAGTACCTGACGTGGACCTTCTACTTCCGCAGACTCATGATGAACCCCAAGTAGGGTCTCTCTCCCGGGTTTCACGATCAATCCGGCATTCACAGTTTCTCTCTCCCGACCCTTCTCTGCCTCGCCAACTTCTCTCTCTCCCCACCCCTTCCCACTCTTCTCTGCCTCGCCAACTTCTCTCTCTCCCCACCCCTTCCCACTCTTCTCTGCCTCGCCAACTTCTCTCTCCCGACCCCTTCCCTCTCTTCTCTTCCTCGCCAACTTCTCTCTCCCGACCCCTTCCCACTCTTCTCTTCCTCGCCAACTTGTCTCTCTCGACCGCTTCCCACTCTTCTCTGCCTCGCCAACTTCTCTCTCCCGACCCCTTCCCACTCTTGAGGAGTCTGATGTTGCTTTTATGCATGGACGCGTAAAGAACCAATGAACATGGAGTTAGCATGACTAGATATTACGACCATGCACGGAATGTCTTGTTCAGAATCGGAGTCTTGTGTCTAGAATGGGAGTAAATCCACGAAGAATTAATCAATTGGAATTAATTCAGAGAGGTTTACAGGGTCTTTGGCAGTTCTAATTGCACTTACTTGGCAGGCGGCGTCGGGATATTGTTGAGTGCCATTGATGAAAAATCGAATAGTTATTATCCCCGGTAGGGATGGAAGAACGTCGCAAATGAGAGCAGACAACATCAGAGCTGCCGTCAGTATGATCGATGCCTTGTGTAAATGTGTGTACTTTGTTGTTGTCCCTTTTTACATCAGCTACTACCAGCTTGACGAGACTTCCTCGGAGTCTGTTAGCTCCTTCCTTTCCAAGGTAATTTCCGATGGCATAACCCGATTGATGGATGCCGGCTGTGTGGAAACCGACGAGCTGGATGCCGACTTTCCGCTCTATTCCACGGCCAGCGGCAGACTCGCCTCCTTCTACTACATTTCACACAAGACCGTGGCCCTCTTCCGTCAACGACTGAACCCCACCACTAGCATGGAGCAACTGATCGAGCTGCTCTCGGTAAATAAATAAACCCTACTTATAATCTGTAAGTAGGTGTGTAATTTGTATTGCCGTCATAGATGTGTGAGGAGTTTGCCATGATGCCGGTGCGACACGGCGAGGACGAGGTGAATGCCACGCTGATTGCAAACTTGCCTCTGCGGTTGGATGGTGCGCCGGAGTCACCCCACACCAAGACAAACATCCTGCTGCAGTCGCATCTCTCGCGCCGCACCCACCAACTGCCAATCAGTGACTATGCCACCGACACCAAGTCCGTTTTGGACCAGGCACCGCGTATTATTCAGGTGGGTCGTCCGCTCTACTTAATACTTGCAAGTAGGCAACCGTGAACTAAATCGGTATCCCAATTGACTTCTATCCGTCGTTATTTGGTGGGTTTTCGATACCCTTTTCATTAATTGCCAGCAGGTTTAACTCAGGTAACATTTTGGGGAAGTAATTATCCGTAAATCATTCCCCAGTTAATGGTGAGACGAAATACCAGTTTAATAATAATTGCAGGCGTTTTATTTAGGTCACGAGGACCAAACATTTCAACAGAAAACAAGACAGCATAAAAAGTACTAAAAATTGTCTTTTAGTTCCTGTTCTGGTGAAGCTGAAAATCGGGACAAATAGGGAATGACCGAATTGCGATATGCCGCCGTTTTTGTGGTTATTTAACGGTATAGTCTACGCATTGGTCGAAGAGATCTACATTCAGATAAACTGGAATCGAGGGGATGGGATGTGTAACTTAAACTACGAGCAGCGATTAGTGAACAATTATTGAAGTGACGTTGAACGATGATTTCTTGCATGGATAGCATAGGCAGGCCACTTGAAAACGAGATTATTGTTTTTACGCAAGCGTTTGTGCATGTACGGCCAATGAAAATGGTAGGCCAATATGAGCCCATTGAGGTATGATTTATACGCCAACCAGAAAGTAAGGGCCTGAATTGGCAGGATACAAAGTGTCAAACAATTGCGACTATCGCGGCGGCTACATCCATGTTTTTTTGTGTCGTCAAGGCGATGATCGATTTTTGTGGGAACCACGGCTGGCTGGCGACCTGTCTGCGCTGCATCCTCCTGGGTCAGATGGTCACGCAGGCTCTCTGGCTGGAGGACTCTCCACTCCTCCAACTCGCCGCCCCCTCCAAGCTCGAATCCCGCCATCTGGCGGCCTTCCTGTGAGTAGTAGTAGTCTTAGTAGTAGTAGTAGTAGTAGTAGTAGTAGTAGTAGTAGTAGTAGTCTTAGTAGTAGTAGTAGTAGTAGTAGTAGTAGTAGTAGTAGTAGTAGTCTTAGTAGTAGTAGTAGTAGTAGTAGTAGTAGTCTTAGTAGTAGTAGTAGTAGTAGTAGTAGTAGTAGTAGTAGTAGTCTTAGTAGTAGTAGTAGTAGTAGTAGTAGTAGTAGTAGTAGTAGTAGTAGTAGTAGTAGTAGTAGTAGTAGTAGTAGTAGTAGTAGTAGTAGTAGTAGTCTTAGTAGTAGTAGTAGTAGTAGTAGTAGTCTTAGTAGTAGTAGTAGTAGTAGTCTTAGTAGTAGTAGTAGTCTTAGTAGTAGTAGTAGTAGTAGTAGTAGTAGTAGTAGTAGTAGTAGTAGTAGTAGTAGTAGTAGTAGTAGTAGTAGTAGTAGTCTTAGTAGTAGTAGTAGTAGTAGTAGTCTTAGTAGTAGTAGTAGTAGTAGTCTTAGTAGTAGTAGTAGTCTTAGAAGTAGTAGTAGTAGTCTTAGTAGTAGTAGTCTTAGAAGTAGTAGTAGTAGTAGTCTTAGTAGTAGTAGTCGCCGTTGTGGCTCTTGTCATCGAATGAAGCCGCCCAAGCGCTCGGATCGGAGAAGAAGAGATTGTGATCTAGTTCTGTCCCCAACGTCGAACCCCGTAGACATTCTGTAGCTCTAAGCCACAGCGTGCCACAGCAGTTGGTTAGGATGGGGCGACGACGACGACGAATGCTGATGTCTTTTTGTTTGCTCCACGCAGACATCCGCAGACGGGGGACTACGTGGAAACGCTGCCGGAGCTGCTGCATCTGGTTGGCTCCTCCTCCTCCCCTTCTCCGCCTTCTTCTTCTCTTCTGCGGGGCCTTCGACGCGTAGTCGGCGATCGCCTTCCCGAGGAACTCGTGAAGGAAATCACCCAGGTGGGTTGGTGTCAGCTGATTTCACCTCACCTCCTCTACTTTTCTTCTTTATCTGTTCTCCTTATTTTAACACTCGCCAGCAGATTTGTCCCTTGACGTCGAAAACGCAATACTAAAGCCACAGTGAGAGATCAACTTTAATCCATGGATTTAAAATTATCCGAAGCCCGACTTTACACCTACTGGTTAAACTAGGCCATATCGAATCAGACAATCGGATGTGTGTGCTAATTACTAGAAAGCGTGGGTGTAGCGTTTCATATATTCCAACTTGCGTCGCCCCTTACCAATAATTATCTTTCTTTTACTTGCAGACTATACCCTGTTTCCCATTGGTGTCTGCTAGGCTGGTCCTGATTGGCGGAGAGGACGACGAGGACGTACACGTTGCGATCCCTATCACTGACCTTGATGTAACAAGGGGGGAAAGCCAATCAAATCCCATCCTGCTTCACCCGGATACCGACTACGCACTCAGCGTAACCCTGCACCAAGAGAATCTGACACAAAAAGTAAAAACCATCACAATAATAACACTCCTACTTTGTGTTGATAAGTAGTCCTAATATTTGACTTGCCCCCCCTCAGCGCCAGGACAACAGCGGCAGTGGCAAACAGCTGCGCGATGCCAGTTGGACCCTTGTGCTCGGTGATTCGACCAATGGCGGCCTCCTGGCCCTCCGTAAACTCCCCCCACCCCGTTGTGGCCGGCGAAAAAACGGAATTCCCTCCTCCACTGCTGCCTCGCTTTCCTTCCGGTTTGACTCATCTGATCTGGATGAGCCGCAACAGCTGACACTCTTCCTCATGTCCGACACCTTTCTCTCACTTGATCAACAATTTTCATTCCGTGTCCGTCTCGTCCGACAGACTGAAATCTGGGCCGACGCCAAAGAGGATTTGTAGATTGAAAGGACGTTCGAGACCTTTCTGTAATTTGGTATTCCCAAAATAATCACTATTCTTCTTCCGCCTTGAAGCTGTCCTTCTTTTTTACCCGGTTGGAAACATATTACCGTCGCATTAAAAGTGTTCTGTGATATGACAGACAGGTCCAAAAACGTCGTTCCTAATCATGAGGGTACAGTCACAAATGATTTGCTTTTTGATCGGCGTGCACGATGGGGAGAGACACGTCCAGAACATCCAAACTTTATTCAATGTAAACCATTCCTATAAATACTCTATCTGTCCATCAAGGCGTTGTTTGCCGAATGGAAAGTCAACTGAATGTGTTCAATCTACCAACTGAAAGTCAACTTGCGTTCAGAATGAGTAAGCTGCTAATCAATATTTAGTGTTCCACCTTTTCGAGTCGTCCATTGGCTCATTCTCGTGGCAAACTTTATCAATTTCCGCTCACCTGTTCGAAGAAAGTGAACACCCCTACGTATTTACTGAAAACAGATAAACGTTCCCGGATGGCAGCTAACGTTTCAGTGGTAGACATTCCATTCCCGGTCATACGCTTCTGCAAGACCGCCAAAACGACACTCAAGCAACTGCGACACCTTGTGGTCGATCTTACAGTCACAAATCCGTGGTAACTGAGAATATTAATGCTCCCTTTTGTTTTGGGAAACGCATTCGATTGAAAAACGGCATTAGTAATGGGACTTTAGAGGATTCCATGCTAATGTAAGCACGCGTTGTAAATTATTCCTTAGAATGGACAAGAGTCGACGAAAGTTCTCGAACGAAACGAGGATATTGAAAGCGAAGGTTCGACTGAATTCTCCCGTACTTGTTGTTACCGCGGGAGACTAAAATCGCCAGCAGCTAAACAAACTATCCGGTGCGGTAGCCATTTTGGAAGGCCGTTCGGAAAGCAGCGTTGTTACTAACCAATGTAACGCACCGGTGTTTTACCAGGACATCGCGCGGGATATGAAGGACACACAATGTCGACTGCGCGTCAATAGGACGCCATCTTGTGTCAACTACCTTTTAACGGGGTGGCATTCTTCTATGACGGCGAAGACTGCTATCTGGTTCATCCATAGTGAGACCACACACTCTTTCCAACAATACAGGATGCCTCACAAGGACACAGCTGCCTTCATCCACAGTCACGAAGACTAAGCAACTTCCTCCCATCCATTTATAACTGTTTGCCTCATTATTTCCATTCCTTTCATTTCAATGCGTCTCCGCATTATGGCTGCCTGGGATGTGTATCCATGTTCTACGATTACCGTAACAAAACCCCCAGCGAAGGTCTAATATGTCTTAGGTCAGAACCCCTACAAGTGGAACAGCGTCACGCCGTTTAAAAGCCACCATCTCAGGCGTCTCAATTCAAGAAAAAACAATGACATCATTTATGATCACTTTCCGCGATCATGCTAACTCTTGCATACCCGATTGATATAGTTGAGTACTTATTGATATTAATTTCGAAATTCCTTCATATTTGTTTGCTCAAAAAGTTATTGTGCAGAATAGAAGCTTGTATTATATAAAAATCAAGCCTAAAAAGGATTCTAACTTTTCGGATAACTATTTTGACTTTTCTAGAAAAATAAGCATCAAGATAAGAAAGATTACTGATGGCCTTTCCGTCCTTCCACATGGTTTTCAAAATTTGTGAATCACCCCCAGCAGCTCCAACCTTGACGTTAGGTTTGACAGCTGATCGAAGAGCCTTCGCGCAGAGCGAAGAAAATCTCAGATAACTTGAAAATGCTTAAGTTAATTTATTGACGTACTTAAGTCCTGCGGTTCTCCAAAAATACATCTTGCGTATCGATAAAATTCAATTGTGCGGTCTAACGAAACTGAGTTTAAACAAAATGAATACATTGTCATTTCCTTGTGATTTGATAATCGAATTTCCAAATTTAAAAAATCCATCATAAGTCAATTTATGATTAAAATATAACATTAAGAGATAATTAATAGAAATTAGCGTATTACCTATTTGTAATCCACCGATTTGCTAACCACTTCATCAACTCAAAGAATATATTTTGGGTTTACATTCTTAATTTAATTTGAGAAATCATCCACAAAGCTTTATTTCCGAGCATC
Organism: Proteocephalus fallax; assembly: GCA_028672205.1. Taxonomy (NCBI): domain Eukaryota; kingdom Metazoa; phylum Platyhelminthes; class Cestoda; order Proteocephalidea; family Proteocephalidae; genus Proteocephalus; species Proteocephalus fallax. The sequence continues at coordinate 26,556 of JAPUBX010002562.1, forward strand.
CATCCACGACAACAACCTTTCATCGTAACCACCCAGACGTATGCGTCCGTGATAAAAACACTACTACTGACACTATGGTAATTCGAAGACTTCGTGGCCCTAAAAGTCAGAATGGCACGATGGCCAAAGACGAAGGTCGGGAATTAATAATATTTTTTTTATTTTTCAAGCAATAGTGAGGGCCCCCCCTTTGCCGAAAACGCCGACAAGGCTCGGTGGTTAGCGCATTTGCAGGCGAGTCCTGTCTGGACACACGTGGGGCATGTCGTGGAAAAAGGTGGGGGCCGGCCAAGTGTCGTCGATATAGGTTAAGGTCACAACATTCGCTGTTGTGTGCGTTAGCCAATGGGGTGCCAGTCCAATGGATGTCATGCGTCTGGAATAAATATACACATCATCACTACATGGCTCCCCTTTTAGACTCTTCGTCGTCAGGAGAAGAGATACAATAAAGAGTAACTTAAAGGGACGATTAAAAACAAAAGGAATCAATAGGAGGCAAATTCAGCGATGTTCAGGAGGGGAGACTGCTGTCAAGCCTCGCGAAAGACGGTAAATCGGTTAAATGTTATATTGCGAAATTGACAAAGGAAGATGGTTCCAAAGTACTTGGAACACGTTCAAGAAACGTTCGTGTCGTTCGATGCGAGTTCATTAGATCGTAGCAGGGTTGACGTTCGGATTGATTAAAATCGGGCGAGGATGGCACATTATTGTAAAACGTTTTTCTATCGTTGTCTGAGGTGAAGATGAAGAAAATAATGTAGCCTGGTTTTCGTGTTTACCGATTCGAGTCGTATGCGTCGTGGAATGGTTGGCGTTCGGATTGACAAACCGTTGTTGAGGGTAGCAAATAATTGTGAAAAAGGGGATTATATCGCTGCTGGGATATCTACGCAGAATTCTTCTTCGCGTATGATGAAGAGCGTTACTTCACCTGACTTTCGTGTCTACCGATGCGAGTCGTAGCATGGTTGGCGTTCGGGTTAAAACAAAGCCGTTGAAGAAAGTAATTAGGGCACTTTAAAGCTCACAGTAAAATATTATCCTGTTTCGGTCGCAGCGTGGTGATGAAAATAGATGTTAGTGAAAACATCGTCTTTGGCGGCCTATGGTTTTTCACAAAAGGACATGTGCAGAACGGTTCGAAAATGTTAAATCGGATGAATCTGTTCAAAAATTACGTCGATCATCGTAGATCAGAAAATTTACTCCGAGCACGATATGCTCGCCAATATGGTAATAGGAAGACTTCGTGGCCCAAAAATCAGAATGGCACGATGGCCAAAGGCGAAGGTAAGGAATGAATTATATTGTTTATTATTCAAACAATAGTGAGGGCCCCACCTGTGCCGAAAACGTCCACAAGGCCCGCTGCATGCGAGTCCTGTCTGGACACACGTGGGGCCTGTCGTGGAAAAAGGTGGGGGCCGGCCAAGTGTCGTCGATATTCTCTATATCCACGTTAAGGTCACAGCATTCGCTGTTGTGTGCGTTAGCCAATGGGGTGCCAGTCCAATGGATGTCATGCGTCTGGAATAAATAAACACATCATTTAAGGTAACTACAACACGAACTACCGTTATCCATATTTCTTTCAAGCCGTTTCAAGACGTTTGGCCTTTTATTAGACGCAGGTACAGCAGTCTGCCACATTCACGATGGTCTCTTTGGAAGGCCACGCTTTGTACACCCTATGACCCGTCTGCGGACGTTGCTATTGCCGCATCGTCGAGCAATGCGACCGATAAATGTGTCATCGTCGACAAGAAGGTGCTACTCCTACCCGACATCCCATGCACCAAGATTTGAGGGTTTCAACCGGAGACCCCTATAAAATCTTCTCGGCGAAGCTAGACAGTAAAAATCACTGTCGCAAAAACCATGGAGACCGCGACTAACACAATCCCGACAAAATCACCCTGATTCAACCAGACTTACGACATTCCCTACGAACCAAAAACTCTGTCGGACAACAAAAGCGTTGAATTTCCAGTGGACCATTTGCTTCAACAGCCAAGGAGGCTTTCAACTAAGTCTAGGACAAGATCTTCATCCTCCGCTGCTTGTTAGACTTCGAGATGCTCTCGAGGGTCCGTCACGGCTACCCTCTATCTACTGTGCTGATGAATTACTCGGTGGACTGCACAAAGTCCTCTCACATCTTTAAATGACAGACCACATCGCGGTTCTAATGCCCCTTAACGGTTTGCCAGTCGAGCATGCCCTTTAAATATCTGGACTTCCAAACGGCCAAGCGAATGAGGAAATACAACTAGGCGTCGTTGTATGACGGTCAACCCTTCTGCAAGGTCATCGGCTACAGTGGTTCGGCCAAGTTCAAAGCCGGTAAGATACGGACATTTCAAGCTAAAATATGAGTAAGTACGGCCAAAACCGACGAAGAAACCAATAAAAACATCAGCCGAACAGCGCGAGCTACTTCTTTCGTTACTTCATTCAAGATGGACAAAATACTAAAGGATTGTTTGGATGGGTGGTGAGTGACACTAGACAAAGGCTTTGGTGGGATTGGGTCGCTTGGCTGCCGCGGCAAGGGACTTCAGATCGTCAATGCACTTGCGCAATGTGTCCTTCTCCTGTGTTGGTGAGATGCCCGAGACCACCGCCGAGGTAATCCAATCGGCCATGTGGTGCTGCTGGAAACGACGACGGATGTTTTCGCGCTCCATGTGGTAGTCCTAGAGAGAGAGAGAGAGAAACAGGTTATAGTAGGCTTCATAGAATCATCTATTCCATGCAAACACCCCCATCACCACGAGGAGTAACAGAACCCCAGGGTTGTGGGTCTGTAATGCCAAAATTATCGTGGATATTTATTGAAAAAACAAGCACACACGTCGTTCCAAACGAGGTTGATAAATAAATAATAATAATACGTGAATCATAAAAGTCGCACATCGAATGAGTGAAAATAAATACCTTTAGAATCGACGAATGTGCTCTACTAAATACATCCACCCATTCTTTGTAGAACCATATGAATACATGTCTCAATAAGTACGCAATGAACAATGCATCAAACATTGAATAGACGCAAAAGATGGTACAAAAACAGAAACGTATCGATGGATAAATGGCTAGTCCATACCAAACGGCGGGTGACGGTCTTGTAAACCGTTTGCAGACGATCGCGATAAGCTGCTTCCAACTGGAGGTCAACATTTTCCTTTTTGGCTGTGATCAAATTGGGAACACACACAGCCCTCGCAATCTCCTTGTCAGCCGACATCGCCATTCTTTCAAGATTTGATACGGTGTTTTTTAGGGGCTTCGTGTAGAAGTTATCTATGCGTTGCTGCAATTCAAAAGTAGAAAGCATATAAAACCGAAGTTCGTGAAAACGGCGACAAAAGCAGACAAGAAACGTACTTGTGTTAGATTATCAATGTGCGCAGATATTCTTGTTCCAAATTTCTTAATACCCCACGTCATAATTGCAACGAAAGGAAGAATTTCAATGAAATGGGCATCAACAACCCAGTACTCTTTGCTCAATAGAAAAGCAGTTGTACCCCCGAGGAAAAGATAGGGCCCCGTGACACCGGTTCTTGAGTAGAGTGTTTGGAACCAAGAGTCCGGGATAAAACCAAGACGGACTGTAGGGTGCTGCTCGGCAATCTTTATGGTCGGGAAATTTGTAAAATCACGTTCCTTGCCGTAGTAAATTTCGCCACATTTATCCCAGCTTTGAATTGTATCGGCAACGTGCTAAAGATGCATAAACCATCATGAATCATACCTTATGATATTTTGTCGACAGCTCTTCGGCGTCTTGTGCACCTTTCTCCATTGTTGAAAGGGACTGAGCCTGGACAATTTCCGTTCCTTTAGCCGTTTGGGAGACAGATGACGAAAAATAAACCGCTAGCGGCCTCTGAAAGCTGCTTAGTTTAAATACATTTTTAGCTGCGAAGAAACGACAATCAAATAAAACAGAATCATACCTAATATAACGCATCGCGGACCAAAAGACATCGTCGACCAACGAAAGACGACTTTTGTTTTAGTGTAGTGGGTGGGGTAGACAAAAAAATCAATCTATTCTATATACAGGAAATAATAATTATTTGCTTTAAAGATTAAAAGGTGATGTTTAAACTTTGTTAATTTATAATTGGCACTTTATTTTCTAAAAAATCAGTGATAAATCGACGTCTTTACTTGAATATATTCGATTTGATATACCAGGTGTATACGAGAGTAAATAAGAAACCGTTAAACGCGTCCAATAAAAAAAATAATGTTTTTTGTTTTCCATTTAGGCTAGTAACAACAATTATTATAGTATTATTGACACATCAGCCCAAACGTTTGCGCAACATAGATTAAACGTTGTTGTGGTCTTATGTATTGATATCAATTCGGCGAAAGAATACAGGTACGTTTGAATAATATTGGTCCGAGAGGTACCGAACAAAAATAGCTATCTCTGAGATTGATTATCACGGTTGTTGATGGTAAAGGGTGTTCACACTCTTCCTCCTTCTTGGCTATCACCAGACCCGTCGTCAAGCCTTTGATCGTGAAACGGGCACGATCGCCAGCAACCGAATGGGCGAACCCATTCAAATTTCGGAATTCGATATGGGAAGGCGACATAAAGGCCAATTATTGGAATTAATTATCCATACAATTATCTAAAAATAACAAATCAATAGCCCCCACATGTCGGCAGATATCATGGCGAAGGACAATTTTACGGCTAGCTGCAGGAATCAGAACACAGAGTCCTCAAACGCAACATCCTATTCATAGAGGTGGATTGGAACGCGCGCTTAAGGATACGCCTGGTAACTCGGCGTATTAATCAAACTCCAGACGCGTTATTGTAGCTGAGCTCGATCAACCAGCCAAAAGACAAGCCGTTCTTGCGAACCTTGGGGAGGAACATTCCGTCGGCCAGCGGTGACGCGACATAAAAGGTCGGTACTAAAAGCCGTTGAAATGTTGCTAGGATACATTTTAAGTCATCTGGAGGACTGGTTGCCATGGATGCCCTTCTACAATGCGTTCTGGACTTCAAAAAGCTCAGAAAACATCTTCTTTGGGACTGCAAGTCCCAACCAGAGGATGTGCCGGCTTCTCGGATCGTAGCCATCCACGTGTGGTGGTCGAAGGCTGCCAGGCCAGAAGAGATGGTGATTCAGGTCTTTTTCCAGCGACGCATACCGTAGACCTTCTGTGGCTATAATCGCTCCACGTCCTCCTTGACGGTGCTAATCCACCTATGCATGGGGATGTCAAGACAGAGGTTTGTCAGCTTTGGCGCTGGGTGGCGCAGAACGTGGCCAAACAACTACAGTCGACGCCTTATTTCGTTGTTGAAGAGCATTTCGTGTCAGTACGCTTTCAAGATTCTTAGCGGACACGATTGATCATATACGTCAAATCCCCTGTTGTCTTACAGTTACCGGGTTTGACCGCCAGGTTAGCAAGCGTCAGATAGCGGCACGAATCTTGGGCAAGAGGCATATCTCAGGTCGGCCACACAGGCCTTTACTCCGCTGTTGGGACGCGTTACTGGCGCGGTCGATGCGTAGTTCTACCTCCTCCATCGTTTGACCTTTCGGGAGCATTTTGGAGCCTGGGAGGTTTTTGAAGACATAGTCGATCGGCGAATCATTGGGGTAAATTGGTTCGGAGCGGTTTTAGGAGCATGTCGAGAAAACTTTGATTTACGAAGTGTTTATCTGCAGTCCGGCTGCCAGTGTTAGGTCGTTTATTTGGCTTAGTACCGGCTGCAGGGCAGTTAGGGTGTCGCACAGGACAGTAATATCATAAGCGAACTACAGGTCGCCGATGGAAAAGTTTGGGGTCACTTGGAAATCGTTGTAATCGGCGAGGGCTTGTAGCATTGCCCAGTCCACTAAGTAGTTGAACAGTATGGGTGATGGACGACAGCCTTGTCGGATGTCAGCATTCAAAGGAAACCCTTCCGAATCTTCGACAAACATGCGAACTTTCGCAGGGGTTCAAGAGTTTAACGGGCATGTCGCGGCTATTTCGATTAGACTGATGCCTCTTGGACCCGTCGCATAACCTTCCTTTTCATCTCTGGTATTAACAGTAAGAGGCGTCGCGAAGGAGGTGTTTCTGGGGCTGCCGTTTGCCAGATAAAAAGAAAGAGCTTCACGAAGTCACCAGTGTTAGAAGCAGTCTCCATGTTCCCTGCAACCTCAGGCTGTATTTTAAGTGGTCAAAACTCACCTAGCGCGTTGCGTATCGTCTGAGGTAAGACAGCCATGCCTTCCGGCCTTCACATATAGCTGAAGAGTGTTGTCGTTGATCCAGTCCTTCCTGTGGCGTGTTTCGGTCCACAGTTCGGCTTCCGTTGTTTGTTGTACTGACCATTTGAATGAGTGACGGATTGCTCCTCACAGGGGTGCGCAAATATACGTGACGCGATTTCATCAGAGGGGACTTGGCTTTCTGTGGGCTGGTCAAGTGAAGCGACGTTAGCACGAGATCCGTTCTTGTTGCCTGTCTCCGCGCTCCGGTACAATCAGCAGTCTTCGATCGAGGATTCTCAACGCAATCCTACTTGGATATATTCCATTTGGTTTGCTGTGCGGCAGTCGTTCAAGTACCACTTAGGCAGATGTTTTTGGGGTGCTGGAAGCGTGTGTTAGAAACTAAGAGTCTGTTGTAGTTCGCGAGGCTTACGAGCCGTTCGCTATTTTCGCATCGCTGTCCCAGTCCGACATTTCCGAGGATGTAGGCTGATCGGAGGGGCCGGTGCGGGCGTTCCAGTCCTCCGCTATGATTAGGATTTCGTGGTTGGACACTCGGTTGAAAGAAAGGTTGAAGGTGCTGCAGCCCGACTAGGTTACCAAGCAAGTACTGACGGCAATTGCGAAGGCCAGATTGTTATGATATAGGCAGTGGCTAGGTGTTTCGTCGGGTCATTTATTAGGTAGACGAACCTCGTAGAGGCAGGCAACATCGATTCGGTAGTCGTGAAGCGTACGGCGGCAATGCATTGGCTGTCGGTGTCCCAACAGCGTCGTGACATTCCAGCAGACTGCGCGTAATTTGGTGTAATGTGGGTTCAGGCTAACTGTGGGGTTTAGGGAGAGGCGGTTTTACGGCTTCCCAGCTCATTGGTCTGTCATCTCGGCCAATGGGGAGCTTTGGATTATGACGTGGTAAAGATATTCATCCTCGACCGCAACAGCTGACGTCCATTCTGTAATTTACGAGGTCAACAACGAGTTGCTCTGGGTAATAATGGAAGCGGCCCGTCAGTTCAACTGGTTGATCTTCCGAATTCGTCCAATTCATTAAACTGAGTTGGTTTCTACGACAGAATCCGCTGATCAATTACTCGGTGGACTGAGTATTGCACAAGGTCATCTCGAAATACAACGTTGTCCAATTGGCGCCAAATTATCTATTGGCGACCACATCGTGGTTCTAGGACACAAACTTACTCTTTCCCGAAGACCACTACCAGCCTATCTTCCTCAACAACGCGACAGTCGTGTATGCCTTCGAATTTCTTGGTTCCAAGATCCATAAAAACCTCAATTTTCCTGCCAATCACCTGTGAATTCGACAGAAAAATTGAGGTAAAAATAGATTTGATCAATTTGTTCATTAAGACAATTTGTATAACCGTGGTTGAGTTATGAGCGCATAGTTTCTATGGGAACTGGTCGCGCTACAACGCAACAGGCGATTGATGACTCCTTAGTTGCGTCGAGTGGTCTTTATCGCCGCTGCAGTCATCGTCGCAATCAGTCATTTTGATTGGTCCACGGGACACACGTGCAATGATCCAATCAAATGCATTCTTATAATGACAATGCCATTTATTGGTGTGGCTGATTACCATGTTGCAATACATTTTCAGACCAACAACAGCCAACCCCATGAACCCCTCTGGCAATCCTCCGCTCAACTCGATGTTCCATCGCATCTTCCTCAGTTATTTCCACGCCCAAATGAACGGCGCACAGCTCCTCACCAGTCCCCTCAACATCGGGCCGTCGAAATTGATGGAGATGGCAGCTGCAACAGCCGACACGAACGAAGAAGAGGCTGTGGGAGTGGGGATGGGGGGAAGTGAAGAGGGGAGCCTCAAATCGAGGTCCCTCAAGCCTCCCTACTCGTATATCGCGCTCATCGCAATGGCCATCAAGAGTACCGCGCATAAGAAGATCACTCTCAACGGTAAGGCGGTGGCTTTGATGAGTTTGCCTTTAATTAAATACCGATTGATTGCGGTGTCTATTGGAGTTTAAGTATCGTGATTGGAACAAATTATAAAAACACGCAGATTATTAACAAGGTACTTATTTGTACGGTTTCCCTGCTCTAAACCACAGTCTGCACATGTAACTCCAACATTTGGTGGCACTCGTTAATTATAACAAACATCGCCATCATCGTCGTCCTCGTTGTCGATGTTAAGTGTTTGTCAAGGGCAGCTGTTTATTTAAAATAGACGCGAGGTCGTGCCTGGCATTGTTTACTATACGTGGCTGCCGGTGATGGTGGGGGGGGTTATTGAAAGTCCACGAGAATACACAACCAACCAACCAATCAACCCCCCCCCCTCAGTCACCGCCCACCACAGTTGGAGAGATAGGGGTAAAAGGTAAATAATTGACACGCTGTGTTTACACACTCTCAAATCGTGGGTAATGCTGACAACACCATCAAACAACCACGAAACTCAAGTAGGTTTAGACCTGGGATGCCAATTCCCTGAATTCACACAAAAATACAGTAACGATATCAAGGAAAAAAGGACCAACAGCTTCGCTCTCTCTCTCTCCCCCCCCCTAATTGGCTGGCGAGTGCAGCAGTGAGAATTTGGGTCGTTTGTTCAAAATAACAGTTGGCTATTTTGCGTTTGGCAAAGAATGTATTTCCGAGTCTTTCATTTGGCTTTCTGACAACTTTACCTCTATTCCTGTAACATTTTCCCCAATTTCCCCAATATTTCAACAGTTGACGACCCCTGGTCCAGGTTGTTGCCATCGTGATCAAAAAAGACAAAAAAGGTCTTTCTACTTGTAATGCGCATCTTCAAACCAGTTTTTAAAACGGTCTTCGGGGTGAATTGATATGACATAGCTACCCCTTGTGTTTACACAGGCATCTATAACTACATCATGGACAAATTCCCCTTCTATCGTCGAAACCGTCAAGGCTGGCAAAACTCGATTCGACATAACCTGAGCCTGAACGACTGCTTCGTGAAGCTGGGACGGGACAAGTCTCGGCCCGGCAAAGGTAATTACTGGACGGTGACGCCGAGTGCCGACGATATGTTCGAACAGGGCAACTTCCGGCGTCGAAAACGCCGTTCGCGCATCGCCGTTCGCCTCGCCCAGGAGCAGCAGCAGCAGACGGAGCATCAACGTCAACGATTGAACGCCTCCCATTCGTCGCCCACCACTCCCGTCGCCGTCGCCGTCGCCACTGCGTCCACATTTGGGCGCTTCCTGCCGACGACGACAACGACGACGTTCACGTTTCCGGTCTACGCAGATGTTGCTCCCCTGATGACCTTGGGCGACCCGCGCGGGGGAACCCTCTGCTCCCCCACGCCCGTCGAGGAGCATCGGCCCCAGAGAAACGCAGCGGAAACCCCCAAGGAGGCTGCGATGAGGGGGGACAGCTTCTCGATAGCCTCACTTCTGGGTTATCCTTAGTGGCGACGACGTCGACGACGACGACGACGGAGCGCTCCAATGAATGCCAAAAGTACCCGAAATCTTTCAGCTTCGCGAGGATGACGAAGCCACAAAAATTGCTCCAATGATCGGAGCTTACTCTTTTCAATTTGCAATAAAAATTTGTAAAAATCAGAAAACCCGTCTTTGTTTGTTTATACGGTCAAGCCGGGCTTGACGCCAGAAGTTGGGATGAGGCAGAATTCGGAAGTCAGTCAGTTTGAAGGAGGACGAACTAAGAAACAGAGATGACAGCATCCACACGATCACTCCGAGATAACCGAATGTTGAAAATAACGCCGAGGAATTTAGACGCAGAGCAATGAGGGAACCAATTGACGGCGTGCAAGAAACAGCTCTCAGTTCTTGTTGGTATTGAACGGTATAGTCTACGCATTGGACGAAGAGATTTACTTTTGGATAAACTTTAATAGAGGGGATGGGAAGAAACAGCTTTCAAGGAAAGCGAATTAACTATGCTCTTTAAGAAGACTGGCTTTTGGCTCCTGCTTCACCTGCTCTGGTGAAACTAAAAATCGGGACAAATAAGGAATGACCGAATTGTCATATGCCGCCTACGCATTGTTCGAAGAGATTTACTTTTGGATAAACTTGAATAGAGGGGATGGGAGGGGTCACTTTAAATACGAGCAGCAATTTGTGAAAAACTATTGTTGAACGATGATTTCTTGAATGGAGAGCATAGGCTGGTCACTAGAAAACGAAATCATTGAAAAAATAAATTTTGATTTTGAGTCCAAAGCGAAATTATGGAGTGTCAACATCTGCTCTCAGCAGAAAGACATTCTTCTCGTGGAGGTGTTAAGAATCACCATCCGTCTTGCGTGCATGGCATGAAGCCAAGTCATCCGCGTATTTTATAAGTGTCGCGTCGTTAGGGGACCGAAGGCTCGACGTGTAATAGTTGAAAAGGAAGGGAGATAACACTGCGCCTTGTAGTACACAGCAGTTATTTGGCAAAGAGGATGAGGCTTCATTTCCGACTCTTACGTGTTGGCGTCGGTTAGATAAATACTTTTGAAGCCAATCAATCAACCATCTTTCAACGTCATCTTCACATAGTTGAGAAAGGATGCGGCAGCGTGAGATAGTGTTGAAAGCAGAGGAGAAGTCCAAGAAAACTCCCTGTACGTAGCCACGGCGTCCAGAGTGCTTCGATTTGATTTATAAGCAAACTGGAGAGGGTCATCTGCAGCTTTAAGCGTGTCATCTAATTTAGAGAGGAGGTGCTTCTCAATCACTTTTAACCACACGGATGAGTTGGCGATAGGTCTGTACTTCACAGGTCCGGCGGAACCATTAGCCGGTTTCGGAATCGGTGTTATAGCGACATCTCTCCATTCCGAAGGAAAGGAGCATTCTCCTAAGGAATGATTGACGAGCTGGGTCACAAACGGAGAAATCTCCCGGTGACAGATTTTAAGAATCGCGGGGGCGACCCTGTCGCGACCAGCCGCTGTGGATCTCTTGAGGCCAGCCAAAATTTGGGAGATAGAGGATTCGTGAGCGGGCAGGAAAGCGCTGACGAGAGGTACCGCGGAATGGTCAGCGAATTTGAAGAGAGTGCTTCTATTTTGATTTATAAGCAAACTGAAAAGGGTCATCTGCATTTTTTGAGGATTAAGAGGTTGCCTTTCAAAACATGGTCGACTAACCTCATTGGTTGAAGCATTATTATTGAATTCACCCACGATTTATCACTGACTGGGAGTCCTATTCTACCTTTTCGAGTACGGGGATCAATAACTGCCGTGTTAATCTTTAAATTGTATTCGATTTCAAATGACTGTTGTTTATCTATCTGCCAAATTCCGAATCCATCCAACTGTAAATCGCCTCGTGTTTATTTATGCAGACGTGGGTTTGACGACCGAAATTGTAAATAATCGACCTTATTGGTTAAAGTAAACGAGAATGTCCTTAGGCCCCAATTACAAAGCGGTAACCATCGGTCACGGAAATCTTTGAGAAATAAAACAATTAGCAGCACACTCCAAGAATCCAATAAGGCTCTCCAAGATGGTTCCATTGGAGATGATGGGTCAATAACGGCGGCTACGGACGCTGCACGAATAAATATTTCATATTCAAAGGAACTGGCGATATCAGTATCATGTTATGATCGAAATTACAGATGTCCTTGATTAAGCAGACTCAAGTTCATCTTTGGGGGCAATTTAAAAAAAGGTGCGTCAATCCCATTGGCCTATTATGCTGGCATATTCTGTCGGCCATCCTGTCAGTAGTCTTAATAGTAGTTGTTATTGTGTGTCTGGTTTTATTTCATCTTCTCCTACAAGAGGATGAGCCGACCGCTTTATGGTAATTCGAAGACTTCGTGGCCCAAAAATCAGAATGGTACGATGGCCAAAGACGAAGGTCGGGAATGAATTATATTGTTTATTATTCAAACAATAGTTAGGACCCGACCTTGGCCCAAAAACGCCGACAACGCGCGATGCTTAGCGCCCGCTGCAGGCGAGTCCTGTCTGGACACACGTGGGGCGTGTCGTGGTCAAAGGTGGGGGCCGGCCAAGGGTCGTCGATGTTGTCTTAATTTATCCACGTTAAGGTCACAGCATGCGGTGTGGTGTGCGTTAGCCAATGGGGTGCCAGTCCAATAGATGTCATGCGTGGGACATAAATAAACACACCATTTAAGGTCACTACAGATGTCTCGCATCGTAGCCGCCCACGCACAGCGATTGGAGGCTGCCCGGTCAGAACAGATTGCGATCCAGTTCTGTCTCTAACGTCAGCTTCACCGCCTTATTTCGTTGATTGAGAGCTTGTCATTGAAGAGACATAAGACGCCGGAGGTGTTCTAGGGACAGTCTCTTCTCATATTAACAGGCGTGATGTGGTATTTATACAGGGGGTTGCATCTGTAAGGCCAATGAGGGAGTCTGAGGAATGAGTCACTCCATCGATTTGATTGTGACACGACAGTCTGTTGACAGAGGGGTGAAATAAGTGATGACGTGGGACCCTGTAACTCGCTTGGCAGATTCAAAACCGCAGACTCCTGTTGTGTCAGTTTATTTGAAGGTTGTTTACATGTAAAATGTCCCCGACTGCGAACAAAAACGGCACAGTTTAATTTAAACAGTAACCTCTCTCTCCTTGAGGCGTTTAAATATTTATACGTTCTGGCGACTTAGCGTGTTTGTTTTTTGCCAGGTGACCTCCACAATAGTTCACTTCGCATACTACTTATGCGCGCGTCTTCTCAGTAGCAAACATCAACAGACGTGTATTCCTGTCCAACCAACCACCCAGAAGCCATTAGAATCTTCGAAACTCGGCCCCTTCTTACGAGACCAATGGCCTTTGTTGGTTTCTAAAAGGCTCTCTGTCTGTTGGTTTAACGTCAGCTGGACCGGACAGGCTCAGATCACCCTTTTCAAAACCGATCACCCCGAAAATGACCTATTCATGTCCTCGAGGGCGCAAATGTTCCTTCAGATGTAGCGATGCTGTAAAGTGGCATTTTAATTGGGGCGGAATGACCAGCAAGACCAAAATGTGCACCAATCAGAAAGACGAAAGGAATGCAAGCGCCGAATTACGGCAATTTTGTTTCTTTTCCGGTTGCTATCACCAAAAGAATCCACTTGAGTGGACATTATCATCATCATCATCATTAAAAGTTTGTAAATTGTGGACCCTCAATTATATATAATAATGATATACAGTATGTGGATCTCCATCTAAAAAGGTTTTTTTATTTGAAGTTGAAAAGAAACAGGAATTTGAAAGACCCAGTTATGCGTCTTTAAACATTCCTTATAGGTCCAATTTGTGATTGCCAAGTAGTCTATTGATGGAAAATTGTGATGAGATTTGCTGTATTAAGAATGTGTCTGCGTTTTGGTTTAATTCGAAGAATACAGGCAGGCAGCACTCCTTTGAGGGGCACTTAAATCGGTAATCTGCGTTTATATTTATCGGTTTGCGGGCATTGCTGTCGAAGACCAAAGGAATTCTGATTCAAGAAAAAACTCTGATTGATGGAAAATACGCTACAACGGGAGATGAATGTAAATCTCTTCGACCAATGCGTAGACTATACCGTTCAATACCAACAAGAACAGCGGCATATCGCAATTCGGTCATTCCCTATTTGTCCCGATTTTTAGTCTCACCAGACCAGGTGAAACAGGAACTAAAAGACAATTTTCACATCTTATACTTCTCATATTTTGCCTATTTTTACTGCTGAAAGTTTTGGTCCTCGTGACCTCAATAAAGCCACTTCAATTATTATTATTATTTCAAAGGAGCAAAGAAGGAGGAGGAGGAGGAGGAGGAGGAGGAGGAGGAGGAGGAGGAGGAGGAGGAGAGCCATGGGCCGTCAAACAAAATAAGAGCTTTATTATTATTCTGTCGAATGTTTACACAACTCGACTTTAACCGTGCAGGTACCAGAGGAACGAAGCTGAAAGCCGTGTTCCCAGGATCGAGATGTTTACTTTCCCAGACCACCACCGGACATATCTGCCTCCCTCATATGTGTTTGTTGTTGTTGTAGAAACGGCCAAGAGACAGTTTTGAAGAAAAAGAGGAAGACGTTAGGTGGTAAAATGCCGGAACATTTAAAACAAATGCAAAACGGGAAACAGCCAAACAGAAGGTACAAACTGTGATGAAGCCATTTATCGTTTTACCTGTGCCGGTCACAAATGCACCCAGCTATATTCCCAGCTTTTACGACTCGGTGTATCTACGATGCAAATGTTAATCCAGAAATCTGTTTTCATGGCGGACTAAAAATGTATGGCATCGCATTCTGGCTCTTAATAAGCGGAGTGGTAGAGGGTGTTGCAAAAGAGGGGTAGAGGGTGTTGGAATGGGTGGGTAGAGGGTGTTGAAATTAAGGGGTAGAGGGTGGTTCAAAGGAGGGGTAGAGAGTGTTGGAATGGGTGGGTAGAGGGTGTTGAAATGAAGGGGTAGAGGGTGTTGGAATGAAGGGGTAGAGGGTGTTGCAAAAGAGGGGTAGAGGGTGTTGCAAAAGAGGGGTATAGGGTGTTGGAATGGGTGGGTAGAGGGTGTTGAAATTAAGGGGTAGAGGGTGGTTCAAAGGAGGGGTAGAGAGTGTTGGAATGGGTGGGTAGAGGGTGTTGAAATGAAGGGGTAGAGGGTGTTGGAATGAAGGGGTAGAGGGTGTTGCAAAAGAGGGGTAGAGGGTGTTGCAAAAGAGGGGTAGAGGGTGTTGGTAAAGAGGGGTAGAGGGTGGTTCAAAGGAGGGGTAGAGAGCGTTGGAATGGGGGGTATAGGGTGTTGGAATGGGGGGAGTAGAGGGTGCTTGAAAGGAGAGGTAGAGGGTGTTGGTAAAGAGGGGTAGAGGTTGTTGGAATTGAGGAGTAGAGGGTGCTTGAAAGGAGGGGTAGAGGGTGTTGGTAAAGAGGGGCAGAGGGTGGTTAAAAGGAGAGGTAGAGGGTGTTGGAATGGATGGGTAGAGAAGAGAAGCGCGGGGTAGGAAGAAGTGGAGGAGGAGTGTAAGAGAAGGTACAAGGGTGACCCGGGAGAGGATGTCGATGAGGGAGGAAGTGGAGGAGGCTGGAAGCGAAAGGTTAACCTGGAAGCAAGCAGCACTCAAGCTACAGCAGTGCTGGAGCGCAACCGTTTGATTGTTTACAAACTCAATCGAGGTCGTCATCGATCGTCCTGTGTCACTGCTGTTTGACCGCTGTTTATGCTGCCGAAGTGTGCGAAAATAAATAATCCACTGAACGACGTCAAGTTTTTGGACAGAATCGATTGGTCGGCAATTTCAAAGGATAATCTAAATGTTTGCATACCCGCGGATGATTTGTTGATTCGATTTATTGGTAAGAAAAGCCGCCATTTTAAGCAGATTGCGTAACGCCGGTTTATTTTGCACGGCCAGGGGGTGAATGCAACCAAATTCAATCGGAAGTTGCGCGGCCACGCGACCCGGGAGTCGAACTCGGGTCGCTCAGCAACCGAACGAGAGGGCTAGGCGCCACGCATGAATTAATGTAGCCAATTGGACCAGCGCCTACGCATGGCTCTCGGAGATTAGGTCGGAACAGACCTGGTGCAGTTCCACACATCAGACAGACTGCCGGTCCAAGCACTCAACGACTGGAGGCTGGTGACTCGCGGTGCTAAATAACTTGCTGGAAGTAAATCTCTTCGCGAATGACGTGGAGGAGGAGGAGGAGGAGGAGGAGGAGGAGGAGGAGGAGGAGGAGGAGGAGGAGGAGGAGGAGGAGGAGGAGGAGGAGGAGGAGGAGGAGGAGGAGGACGAATTCCACCACCTCGTACTATAGCCCCCATTAAAGCCACACAAGGCGAATCCCCGAGTCACCCAGGGACGCGGCATCGAAAGCGCCCCCAACAATAACCATTCCATTCATCCATTGTTATCAAGGACACAAACGAAAAGAAGAGGAGCACTGGGATTTAGACAAAAGTCAATTTAAATATACAAAATATGTCGGTCTATATATAATACTGCCTGTGTACTAGCAGACAGGTGAGGCGATTGGTGTTAGTGGAGATGCGTAGACGTAGACGTGGAAAGACGTAGACGACGACGACGACAGTTCGGTCGAATAATTCCGCGGTTGGCGACGATTGGATAGGATTTACTAGTAGGAGACGGTAGATGCGAGGGGGGATGCTGCGCTGATGGGGGGGGGGCCATAAAGGTTCATTGTGGCAGGGGACGCGCACGCACCCTGAAGAAGATGAAGTCCTTGGGAAGGCCGAATCGATTTTCTTCCTAAAACCCCAAAAGAGGATGGGCGGTTGGATAGGTTTGTTTAATTACAAGAAAGTCGGAGCGACGTGATCAATAATGGAGGAGCTGACCTTCTTGGAGACGCAGCGCTCTTTCCGCACAAACAATCCCACCACGAAGGGAGAGGCTCGCAGCTGTAAAGGCAGTCGAGGATCGCTTAGGACTGACGACAAACTTGCGCCTACAAACACACAAAACAACAATCATATACTATTGCTACTGAGGCATTTTAAGTAGCACTTCTGTGGTCGAGTTACCTGCTGAGGCGACAGCGGCTGTGAGAGAAGCCGCCGGCTGGTGAGCCAATCGCTCCACCCCCAAGCCCTCGAAGTCGTCGCTGTGGAGGTAGTAGACCTGGCCGTCGTTGGACAGCAAGCGCCACTGCTCGGGCGTCTCAGAACTGCCACCAGCGCAGCTGCCGACGAGCGTGGACGTCAGGATGGCCGAGGTCAGCATCTCCAGGGGCGTGGACGTCGAGGGCCGGCGCAGCGTCGCGGCCGCCGCATCTTCCCCCAGAGGCACCGTGGGGCGCCGCGTAACCACGGGGACGAAGATGACCAGGTCGTTGTGGCAAAAGCTGAGAGGTGATGAAGGAGAGCTTTCAGGATTCGTGGCAGACACCAGTCATCGGAAGCTACGCATCTCCCAGTGACTTCGACACATCTTAGTCCCACGGTTTATCTCTGCTCGGCCCCACGGGCAGGTTGACGCGTAGCTTGTTGACCTCTTCCTGTGCCCCTACGTGGAACCCTTCCGGGAACACGTTCAACCATTGTCTGCAAATCCTCGCTGGCCCGAGACGACAACACAACTAACCAATGGTAGCAGTCGTGTGAGGAAAAACAACAACAACAACAACAACAACCTACTTAGAAAAGGCACAGGGCAGGCGAGTCATGTCGACGGACACACGCGATTCCTAAACACCAACGAAGAAGGGGCAATTAGAGAGGCAGTGGTGGGCAATTTAGGTTTAAAACGGAACGCGACCCACCAGAAGGACCGATGCGCCGTCCAATTGGCATTCTACAAGGAAACAAGCGAAACATTATCGATTCGAACCAAGAGGAGGCTTGAGGGGGGGAGAGGGGTCACCCACGCGCTGACGCATCCCTCGTGTCGCCGGAGGTCGAGGTCTGGACCGCTGTGGAAGCTGAGGCAGCAGCAGCAGCAGTGGTGGTGTTGTCAAGGAGCGCGCGAATTGAGGCCAGCGTGTTCTCCAGATGCGTCTCTGCGTTCTGCAATAGCAATAATAAATAATAATAATTGTAGGCGCTTTATTGAGGTCACGAGGACCAACACTTTCAGCATAAAAAGTACTAGATATGAAAATCGGGACAAATAAGGAATGACCGAATTGGGATATGCCGCCTACGCATTGTTCGAAGAGATTTACTTTTGGATAAACATGAATAGAGGAGATGGGAGGGGTCACTTTAAATACGAGTGGGAGTGTCAACATCGGCAGAGCATAGACGACGCGGGGGCCCCAACTTACCGAAGAGGAGTCTGTGGGGGTGAGGAGGACATCGCAACCGCCGAGTCGACTGTAGAGGCGCTGAAGCACCTCGTTGTGACTCTCCAGGAGGTCTTTGAGACGCGTCTCGTTGCCTAAAAGATGCGATCAGAAGGGCAATCAGAAACACTGGACTCACCAATCGCAGGCTACTTGATAAAGGTGGTGGAGGACTTGGGGTAGGAGGAAGTGGAGGAGGGGTGCAAGAGAGGGTACTGATGGAGGAGGGTGTGGCAGAGGAGGAGTAGTTTGGGCAGAACGCGAGAGATGAGTGGAGGACGTGGGGTGGGAGGAAGTGGAGGAGGTCAATGGGGTATAGAAGAGAAGCACGGGGGTAGGAGGAAGTGGAGGAGGGGTGCAAGAGAGGGTACTGATGGAGGAGGGTGTGGCAGAGGAGGAGTAGTTTGGGCAGAACGCGGGAGATGAGTGGAGGACGTGGGGTGGGAGGAAGTGGAGGAGGTCAATGGGGTATAGAAGAGAAGCACGGGGGTAGGAGGAAGTGGAGGAGGGGTGCAAGAGAAGGTACTGATGGAGGACGTGGGGTGGGAGGAGGAGGAGGGTGTGGGAGAGTAGGATTCAGCCAATAATTTCACCTCGAGCTTAAAATCATAATTCAAGTTGGCAATAGCAAGGTGTAAAAACGCCTACTTGAAGGAAGGAAGAGTAACTCACCCGACGAGGAGGCGACCATGGAGGCAGGAGCGGTGTGGTCGTCGTCATCGTCGTCGTCGTCTTGGCTCAAATCCAAGGAGAGGAAGCAAGAGGCGACCGTGGCGAGGGGGTCGGGGGTGCACGTGGGGTTGCGCGCGGTTCCCTCGTTGTAGAGACTGTAAATGGTGTTCACCGAATGGAAAATGTCCTGGCTTGCCGACATTGCCTCCTCCTCCTCCTCATCGCCCTCTTCCTCACCTTGCCTCTGCTTGTCGTCTTCTACTTCTTCCGCCTCCTCTGCCTACCAGAAGAGAGGGGGCAGGATCAACGCTAGTGATAGGCTGGGCAGAGAGTACTAGGGAGAGTGGGGGGGTTGAAGGGGGAGTGTGGGAGTGGTTATAGATGCAGGAAGAGTCTTCGGTGAGAAAACCACGAAACAGAATCAACTGCGAAGAAACAAAACTCACAATCTCCATGATTTGTTCATCCGGTGAAACGTCATCCACCGAGAACTGGGTGGACGAGGAGGACAAGAGCGAGCTTGACGAAAAAAATATACAAAAGACGAGTTTAGCAAAAGAAGCGTCATTTGGCGATGCACCAATCAAAATAGGAGAGGGGTATGGGTTTTGGTAGACATCTCCAAACCACCTGCAACCCAATAATACGGGTATTCCATTTCCAATGTTCACCAACCAACCAACCGAAGAACACCAATAAGACAGCAAATTAATCGACGCATGTCACACTGATCGTCATGTTGTCATTGCTTTTCTACGCGAATCCGCCGATTTAACGACACGTGATTTAACGGCATTTCGCTACGTGGGCGGTGGACCAGACATGAGACTACACATTTTCATGGTCCTTCAGTGAGCGCCAATTCCGTTCATTCTCCAAACCTCTTCTTGTCCAATCGGCTTCCCCACTGGGTAGAACCCATTTCCTCCCCAACAGCGTGGGGCACAGATGAACCCAGTGGCATGTGGAGGTCAGATGATCCCAGTGAGCGTCAACAAGATGATCATCTGCGTCAGATTAACTGGAGACCTCACACACACATTGCCTCCCTCTCACATGCGCACTAACCAAATGTCCTCTAAACAGCCGTCTAAGAGACCTGGAAAAAAGGAAGCTGCAAAATTAATGCATTCACTTTTCTGTGCGGTTGATGTGTTGAGAAGGAATGACGCCTCATTGGTTAACGGGTTAACCGCGTGTTTTGAGTTCCTTTGGGGTTCAACAATCAAGCCGGTCGGTCGATCGGTCCGAATAAAGCGAAGAAAACACGAGGAATTCGAGCCATGACAACAACATTGGCGTTTGCTTTTCAAGGTCAAATTAAACAGCCGTTTTCACCCGTACAGCGATGCATTGTCGGGTCGTTTGGTGATGTTAGATTTTCGTTTGCAGTGTCGAACTTGAAATACCCTTCATTAGGGGGTCTATTTCTCAAACGGTTAAACCAGTCTACATTTACGGTGTCATTCTCTCGGATACCAATTTAATTACCCAATGAAAAGCCTCCCAGGGTGACAGGTGGACAGTCCTGACTTGTTGGGTCGTTGAAAACAGGAAAATTGTGATTTACCCAATGAAGAGCCTCCTCCAACTCCATATTTTAGTTAGCATCGTCTTGTTGAATCCACAAATCGTCAATATCGATACCATTAACAATAGGCCATAAAAACTTAGTTAACATGACACGACACCGACTCGAAATTGTCCAAGATGTTCCATCCAAGGCTGCGAATGTTACTTCTCCTACACAAAGCTCCTTGCAAGAAGACCCCACCCCCTCCAGGAAAAGTGCATTCACCGAAAATCAGCAGCAGCATCAGCAAGCGCCGTTCGCGTGATTGGAAGTTGTCAAGGACACGTGACGTAAATTGGCGCAAACAAACTACGACGCATTCGCCTCTTTCGCGCTCAGCCAATAGAATGGCGAGAAGGGTATTTCGACCAATGACTGACTGACAGGCTGGAATGTAGCAATCATTCTCACCCTGGGCGCGGGGTTTGTGTTAAATCCCTCCACACTTTTTTGTGTGCTGCCGAACCCACGATTGTCCAAGAAAACTCCCTCAAAAGTGCATCAATTTCCCCACCCTTCTCTAAGCCAAAAGTCCATGAACCCTAAATGCCACACACGTCTGATCGAGGCCATCCGTCGGGGTCATCCACGCATTCCACCAATCACCAGCGTAAAACCCAAATCACGCCCGTCAATAAATCAGTCTGGTGTGGGCGACGAAACACGTATCACTGCTGCTGTTGTTGTTTTCGCAGGAAATGGCGGCGCATATTCGACTTCCAATTTATACTACTCTTGGGGGATAGTAGTTATGTCCAACACCGGGCGGACGGACAGACATGGACAGCAACTGCCGATTTCCTCGCCATCCGACAGCTGGATTGTGGACACGGACGCCAACACGTTCTCTCTCTACAAAAGGCGAGAGAAGCCCGTTTGCCTGAAGACGAGAAGCGCCCTTCACTCAATCGGTGCCCTTTTGCAACACAACTCGACCCACCAGGGCGAGAGAACTGGCGTGTGTGTGTGTGTGAACTGCCACCGCGCGCAAAATTGCGTGTTTTAGCTGCACTGTGGGAATTGAGGTTCGGAGATACGTGGTGGTGGTGGTGTAACAGAAAATACATCTGGGACTCATTCACACACACGCACACACACACGCGTCCACCACCCACTGCGAACAAAGCTTCACCCCAGTACCGCCCCAGGAGTGACGAGTCAGCTGGGGGTGGAGTATCAGGGCAACAGACACTCACGGTTGGACGCTGGAGTCACGACGCTGACAACGAGAGGGCAACGCGTTGTCGTCGATGGTGCCGATGGTGTTGACGCCAACAGACACCGCGAAGGAGGTCGAGCTGCTGATTCGCGGAAGCAGCGATGCTGCACTCGCGAGCCGCGAAAACCGCTTCCGCCGAGGGGCCCAACTTGAGCCCGCCAACTCGGTCAACTGGAACTCGGCCTCCCTCGCAGCCACCTCCTCCAGACCCGCCTCTATCATCCGCGCCAGGGCGCCCAACCCATCCCCGTCCTCCTCCTCGTCCGCGGAGGCCAACTGCGACGCCAGAGCCCGGAGGTCGGCTTCCGAGATCACCGCCGACGCCGTCAAGCAGCTGGTCGACGACGACGCCAGCTGATCGCCCACCATTGGCTGCGGTGACGCTTCATCGGCGAAGATGCGCACGCGGTTGCGTTGGCGCGGGCAATTGTTGGGCAGACGGTAGGGCGAGACTGTCGTTGCCGAGAAGTCCAGGTTGCTGACGGAGAAGCACTTGTTTTGGCGCGACAGAGGCAGACGCGAAGTCGACGACGAGGTGGTGGTGGTGGTAGTGGAGGAGGAGGAGGAGGCGATGATGATGGAGTGGAAGGGGGCGGTTGGGGTGCGCAGTGCGGGGGGGTTTGGGTGACGCGAAGGTTGTGCCGCGCGGTGGAGCGAAGGGAATATCTCGGTGATGATGTTGCCGTTGAGTTCGCGCGCCAGAACGCCCCGATGGCGAGTCTCCTCGGACTGCAAGTCGGCGATACGACGGTTGCAGTGCTCCGTGGCGCTGCACAACGCCTCCTTCACCCTCTGGCGACGGACAACCTCCAGAAGACATCTAGAAGTGGGAGGAGGAGGAGGAGGAGGAGGAGAACAGGTGGTTTATTCGGAGAATCTGGCTGCTTCGTGGATGGAATTGGCCAGTGGATGGAGAGAATGATGAGTAAGGGGAGGGGGTTGCAGAGGGACCAACGGGGTGCAAACAACAACAACAACAAAGCCTGCAAAACCACTCGAGATCGAAGGAGAAGAAAAAAAAAGACGAAGCGAGAGACTCACTTGATGTAGAGTTCGGGTGCACCGTGGAGCTGGTCGAGGAAGGCGCTAAGTCGGCCGATTGTCTGCAGAGACTTGCGCGCCCTCGTGTACCCGATGTCCATATCGACAAAATCCGACTGCAGCTTCTGCATCTGCCTGGGTGGGGGGGGGATAGAGGGAGGGATGGAGGGGGTTAAGTGAACCTCCTTAAGGGCCTGACGACTCCGAGACATGCCGGCCACGTCTCGCCAAACATTGACCTTCAACCGCCGGTTCTTCTTCTTCTTCTTCCTCTCGAAGTCGTGCCCCCTTGACTAGATGCCGGCTAGACGTGTTCCCATTGTGACTGGCTACCCACAAAAACTCACTGCTGCAGAACGCGGATGGAGCGGGCCAGAGTGAGCTTGAAGTCGACGAGGTCGTTGAAAACCACGCCGAGTTTGTCGAATTCGGCGAGGAGACGCGTGAAGAGGGTCTTCTGTTTCGTCACGGTGTCGCGAAGCTGCTGCTGCTGCTGCTGCTCGGTTGGCTACAACACAGAGGCGGTCCAATCGATGACGCGGGTAGCAACACCCAAGCCCCCCCCACCCACCCTCGGCTGACATGCTGGTACCCGAGTACCCGGGAGACGAAGCAGCCGAGTGCCTCACCAGCAGAACGAGGATGCTGGATGCTTCTAGAGGTGGAACCGACGCGATTGCAAAAGATAATAATCGAATTCTCACCAGGCCCGAGGAATTCCCCCTCTTCGACTGCTGTTGCTGCTGCTGCGGCTGTCTCTTGAGTTGCCAGTCGCGAAGGAGCTGTCGTCCGAGCATCTCGACGGCCTCGAGGTGCCTGTTGCCGGCTTCCACGAGACCGGACATGCGCGCCAGGTGCCGACTAAAGAGGTCGCCAGAGTTGCTCAACCGAATGGCCTCTTCGCCGTCGCCATTCGCCGTTCGCGGCCGTTCGACGCCGACGCCGCCCAGTCTCACGACAGTCGCAGTTTCCAGGAGTCCACCGATACTTGTAAGGAGCCTGACACAAGCAGACACACGAAAAGTAGTCATAGACACTCACACACACACACACACAGACGAGCGTGTGTCGTAAAAACGCATGCGCCATCGCTGTACCTGCTGACACTGGGGAGGGCGACGGATTCCCCGTTGATTGCGTTGAAACAGACAGCACCACCACCACCACCCTCCTCCTCCTCCCCCTCCTCCTCTACGCCCTCAAACAGAAGGGACTCGGTGCTGGTGTTGGCCAGAACGCTCTCCGGCGAGGTGAAGAAGTTCAGCTGGCTGCTGGTCTCCTCGATGAGGTCCTGGAACTGCAAGTCGAGGAGAGAAGAAGAGGAAGAAGCGAGCGTCGCCTCCTCCTCGCCCCCCCCCTCCCCCTCGCCCTCCTCTCGGGTGGGGCCGGGGTGTGGCTGGAGCGTGGGAGGGGAACGCGGCGAGGAATTGGCCGAGGAGAGGTAGAAGGAGGAGGACTTGGCGTCCCGCTTGTGTGTAGGCGGGAAACAGAGCTTGGTGTGTGTGGTGGCGATGGGCGGGGAGGTGGCCGTGTTGTAGTGGACGTCGAATGTGGATCCCGCGAGCCGATTGGTGCTGCGCAGATGGAGGCCAGAGGAGCGCGTTGGGCCGGCGAGGGGGGCGGCCGTCAGGGGACAGGAGCCCCGCGGAACACCTCTGGACTGCGCCACCAAGAGTGACACCCATTCGTAGAGGGTTCGCGGGGGGGGCCGGGGGTTGACCACGATTAATGGAGGAGGTGGTAGTGGTGGTGGCAGTACGCGAGGCAGTCTCGGCATCCACCTAGACCAAGGGGGAAATGGGGGGGGTACGCTAAAGGATGTATAGGAAGGCGTTGGACCTCGGTGGTTGCTTGGTCACCCCCCAGCAGCTGCGGGAAAATCGGTGCGCTTCGAGCTGACTGAAGTAAATCTCTCTTCGTGATTGCCCGACGGAGGAGAAGGAAGGCGGCGCCATTCCGTTGCACAGATTCGACTGTGTCGACTTGCGGGACGCCCTCGATTGTGCAAAGTAAGGTTGACGCACTTGACGATTAAGTCGATCGCACCAAGGCGAATAATTATCGATTTCAGTGTCATGGTGGAAAGTGAAGGGCTAGAAGGGGAGAGTGACGGGGAAAATGGAGGAGGAGTGTGAAAGGTTAGAAGGTGGGCGGAGAGTGACGGGGGGGGCAAAGTGAAGGGCTAGAAGGGGGGCGGAGGGGAGGACGGGGAAGGAGGAGAAGGAGCGGTATGAGGAGATGAAACAAAAACTCACGAGTGTTTCATTGGCCGTGAAGAAGAGTGACGCGAGGAGAGGAATCCTGCGCAGTTTCTTGCGGATCGAAGGGAACCTGGCGGTAAGGAAAGGAAGAAGGGGGTAAAAAAGTCAACAATCAAAGAGGCCACCGGTTACGCAGTTCTCAGGCTCTGCGTCGCCCGCAGTTCTTTGCGCGCGCGCGCACGAATTCGGAAAGAAAAGAAACAAACAAAATAGGTGTATCCGCCATCTCTCGCAACAAACCTCTCCAAGGCCACCAAACTCGTGTCAAACCAACCAACCGAGTGGTTTCGTGGTTTCCGATGATGACGAAACGGTTTCGTGTTTATACTGCACGATTACGCAATTCAAGTGCCCTTCTTTCGTTCATACCACACGCAGTGCATTTGTTCCTTTTCTGAACAACCGCCACATGCTTCAAAGGCTGTACAAAGTCCTCACGAAGGGCGCGATTCATAACAAATCGGCTGTGGTCGAAAATGTGCACTTCTAGGGCGTATAAAAACACGCGGCAGCATTCGTGGCGTCGCTGATTGGCAGAACGACCGCCTGACCTTGATTTGACGGTCGCCAGGCCCAGTAAACATGGAATGTGGTGGATGCTTCCCTGTGTTTTTGCAGCATCTTTTAGCCCTTTCCGTGGGTGTCTTGTCGCGCGGAGGATCTCCACGGTTGAGAGGAGGAGTGGGGGCGGGGGCGGGCTACTGCTTACCTCCGCAAATTCGTATTCCAGTATCCGACATCGTTGCTGAAGATCTGATACTCCTTCCAGTTGTCGGCCAGGATGGTCTGGTATTGCTCCACTTGACGAGCCAGGTTGGCAAGCGTCGCGAACCAGCCCTGAAAAACGCGAACGCAGATAGTGGTATGTATCCGGTATGCCGCTTTAGGGGGGGTATTTGTGAAGGAGGAGGAGGAGGAGGAGGAGGAGGAGGAGGAGGAGGAGGAGGAGGAGGAAAGAGGCGGCTCTGTTCAACCACAACCTGTTTCCCTGCAGTCGCCTTGCAGAGGCGATGGGGGCACCCCAACCAATCAAAACCGGGCATCACCAGACCAACTTATTCACAAGACGGAATGCAAATATCACTAGAGTTGTGACATCTATCTTTTAGTAGAAATATAGACGCACAAAAAATTAGAATATTCAACCGGCGAAGTAAAATATGCTAGCGAAAGATGCTACCAGCATTACATTGTATATTGAACTTCCAATCTCGTGGAAAAAGTCTGATTTAATAGCGCCTATAAGTTGTTGATTCCAGGGCCGAACCCAGCAAAGGGCCAACGTGGGTCTGTGGCCCGGTGGTCTAGAGGTCAGCAGCCTCGCTCTCCTGGTGAGGGGCCTGAGTTCGACCCCAGAAGTCAGGCCACCACTGGTGTCACTGTAGACGCCGTCTCCGGTACCCACGAAGCCGGCTTATCCTCTTGTAAGAGACAGCCTCACCAGAGACCAAGAGAAATAGTAGAGCCGCCAGACCCACAAATCAGCACCAAAGCTCCCTGCCCCCCTTGGAATGAAAAAGAAGACAACATACCTGGCACATGAGACGCTGTTCTTCATCCAGCTGACGAACCATCTCGATAGTCTGCAGCGCGACGGACAAAAGAGCTCCCAATTCGGCACAGACGACATCTGCAACCGGGTCCTGGACGGGCTGTGGTCCCAAGGCGGTGGAGTCTACAAACCGCCGCAGTCGGTCGGAGACATCATGTCCTACGCAAATAAAAATCGTGGTTTGCTGACTTTTCAGAAAGAAAGAAAAATGTTGATAAACGGATGGTACAATTCGGGATGAAAGCGCAAACGGGTTGGGTATATAGGCATGTGTTTATAGATTGCGCATTTGATAAGGCAGTGTTGAAAATAACTTCGGCGTAAAAAAGCCACCTTTTAAGAGGCGCTTCTCGGGATCCTTTGTGTTGTTGAGAAAAAAAGCGTAGATGGGATTTGTGGAATCCTAAAAGGAATAACTTTTGAGATTATTTTGATAAAACACGGCATTGCAAAGCGCTGCAATCCATAAACTAAAACAGGATTCACACTACAGAATTCACAACATAACCAATGCACACTGAATTGAAGTGAAAATGAGTTATCCTGTGCTAAAAGTAATTCCATTTTGCATGTATTCATTAATGCAGAAATAATGAAATATCGCCTCACCCGTCCACCGGTGCACACATCCAGTGCCGTTGTTTCACAAATCTGGTTCCCCCCATCTTCAAGAAGAATTACATCTTTTTGGGGTAAATTGTGGGTCTTGGCGAGATATGACGCGATGCTCCCGACTCTACATCGTACAAAGATATATTAATTATCAATCAATGGAAAACACGAAGATGAAAAATTAAATATACCCTTTTGAGGATTGGTTTCCTTCGATGTTAATAAGTTCGCCCGTAGGCATTAAAAATACGAACATATCTATAAAAAATAGACAAATCAATTAAAAAACAAGAAAATATACGAGATAAAATCAATTTCCGTGCAGCTGCTTACTATATTTCACTTTGTACTCCGTTGCAACAGATAAAAATAAGGAAAATGTAACTAAATTTGATGATCAGCTGATGGGCGAAGTAGTCAGCTTAAACAAATAAAAGAATGACGCCAATTTTAAATTTAGCTCACATTAAGTAATTGACTATGAAAGTAGTGAACTAAAACTATCAAATAAATGTCCTAACTTTTCTTTGTGATTTATATTTTTTCGCTTATGCTGAAAAAACCGAATCGTGATTCATTCGTTTACTTGCTAATGTTGGCTTGCTTGTATTTGCCAACAGCGAACACGGTCAATGGCATATAGAGCTGAGGTTTAGCACCTAATAATAATAATAATTTTTACGCTTTATTAAGGTCACAAAGACCAGAACTTTCAGCATTTTAATGTTTAACAGGAATGGAGGAAATAACAACGAGGTAATGGCGGCCATAGAAGGCCTTGTCCATAACGCGCGCGAGACAGTTTCCGCCACCCGGCCTCCAGGTTGCTAGATTACAAGCGCACTCCACTACGCACCTGACAAATGCATACATATATCGGACCGCGACGAAGAATACTAAAGCATTTAATCAACGGACGAGACGCATTTTAGTAACATATTCATGCGACGAATACACGATGTCTAGTTGAGCAACCTTTTTTAAAATTACACGGTTTCGTTTTTGCTCTGGTTTTGGTTCGGATTTTCTATAAGTAGCTCACGTTTTTTTTGTAACCCGATATTATTTCGGTGATTTGGACCACCGTCGCGTTTTTAATTTATTTACAGGTTAATTGCCGCGTTTTATTGGTAAATTGGGGGCATACAGGAACTAATTCAGCCGGTTAATGTTTCACCTTTTTGACCAGCGAATATAGATACATGTTTCACAGACGTTAATTGTCAATTTGCTTGTCTTGAGATTTCCTAAATGCTAACATGCTTTAGGCGACCATAAGATGAATCTGATTCTTGGATGTCATTGATTGCATCTGCCCATGGCGATTGGAAGACGGGTTAGAGTACATGCACTGGTAGCGCAAGCTGTTGATAGACTACATGCCTAAGCGTTTACGGCACCGATCTACGTTTATAGTTGACCCCCGCTCCGAAAGCGCCAAACTGGATATGGTTGCGGCGATGGACAATGGTAAAAAGCTCCACGTCTGGCCGGCGCATAATATCACAAAATTCCTGCAGCCGACGCGTTGTAGAAAGCTGTAAATGTTCTCGGTGTCCAGACAGCGACGCCTTATTTTGCCGTTAGATAATTGGTGACTAGTGATCCAATACACCTGTTGTGCTTGCATATTTGACTTTCAGTTGTCAAGTTTCTCAGCCCTACGTTTCTATCGGACGGATTGCCGTAAGGCAGACATAAACTGGTGCCTGGAGGGCTATTTTAGTGGGATCCAAGGGGCTGTACGCAACGGATCGAACACCTTCCTGGAACTGTCGAAATGCAATTTAACGCTATCGCTTGGCCATACGGTAGGGTTTTGTTCACGAAAAGTATGACCTCCGAAGTTTCACAGGTTTGTTCTACAGGCCGTCCGCTTTCAGTACTTCCTACAGCGAACCCAAATTGACCGAGTCGAAAGTCCGGCGAAATCCGATGAAACGCGTTATCGTTGGTTGTTTAAACTTGTAGTGATATTCCAATGTATGGCAGAGGATACATATCAGGTCTACGCCTTCTCTGCGTCCTTGTTTAGTGTTAATGCGGGCGCATGTCGTGGAGGTGAAACATTATAGTAGAATTGCGGAGAATACGTCTAGGGTGCGATGGTTAGACTGACACCTTCGAATCCTCGTAATATGTTATCTCTAAATAAGCGTTACCTCGATTCGGATAATTTTCGGTGCCACCGAAGACATTGCCCTCACCCGGCTACCGAAGCCCAGACATAATATGTACGTGACCGTCGTTTCATGACCACCCCGTCCATCATTTTGGCCCCCCCTTTATGTAGGCGTTTACGCATTCCATTTTAAGACGGCGTATACTGGTATCTCACACACACTTCAAGTTAAGCACGTATCTATCCATGTCTGGAGGTCAGTTCAGGTCACTCGCGTCCACGCCAATCAATTTTAATACATTTGCTTTCTCTCATTGGCCGATTTTCCCAAATCGTCCCTAACCCTCGTCAATAAATTGGGGTTTTACGGTATCTGGGGTTATCGTGCCACAACAATTTGGTCGGTCATTCACCAATTTAGGCAGGGAGCTTTCCGGTCTTCATCAGTAAAGGACTCCGAGAAAGATATCCGATAATCGATAATCAATCTGCGGCCCGTAGTACCGCCATTCTTTTCGTACATTCTTTGAGACGCACCCACAATGTATTGGACCATAAATTAAAAAAAAATAATATTTTCTGATAAATGATTAACATTACCAATTATATTGCACATTCAACAACGTATGATAACGTTTTTACGCGGATCACAAAACTTTTTTTGTATTATACAAATCAACACTTTATTCGAAATTTAACCAAAAGGTACACACACACATCAATGAATCAAAAAACACAGAAACATAATCATAATTTCTTTGCATTATATTCTCTGGCCAGCACTGGTTCAACGCGGACATTGTCCGGCAAGTTGAGTTGATTCGGCGTCTTCTGTAATGGCAATACCCGACCAGTCCTGTTGCCGTCAATGTAGGGGGGGCAGAGGAGGCAGAGTCGTCTTGCAGATTCGGAATCCATGCAACCGAGGAGATTTGCAACTACCTTCATTATAGCTCTGAAATGCCACAAAAAACTAATCCATATCCTTAGCGAGTACGGCACATTTGGTATAAATGATAACTCTTAATGATTTCTCACGAAGAAAACAATACTCCTCACTTTTGATGGACATTCAACATGTTGGAATTAATTAATTGATGAATTCGTCCTCTTAGACAACAGATTCCCTGACCTTCGTTTGGCTATCGATTTGGCCCACCTGATTGGAGATTCCCGGCGGAGTCGAATATGTTGTTCCCGTCCACCAGCCAAAACCAGAGTCATCTTTATCCAATTTTCGGAAGCCAGTTTCTCGTCAGGGTCGCCTGGCACTCGAATTACACTCGCCTCCAAACCATTCGAATTGTCCCGCTCAATGGTTGAATCGTAGTATAGAAAGGGTTCATCAAAAGGTTGCGCGGATTTCTCGGTCATTATTTGTGGAGAGGCGAACACAAGCATCTATTCGTGGATAGAATATGAAGGTCACGTTTCTACAGCGTGAATGATGTGCTGCATTCAATCGATAGCCCATGTGGTTTGCGTGTCCCCACCCAAAGTGAATTGAATACCAATATTCCTTAACACATCCGAGCTTGGTTTACACATCAACTGTAATCGAAGGAATTTTCAGCACGCCCGATTTGAAAAAGCATCAGTTACGAGTGCAATTAAATTGTGATTTCTAGCAGAATTCCATGCAAATGGGAGAATGAAAGAGGAAGGCAGTCAAAACAAACAGAAGTGTCCTCTTTTTTTTTTTTGCCTAAACGCGGCTTTCTGGTCTTTTTTCCGAGACAATTTCGCTATTCGGATAAATGTGTTGAACGTACCCCTAGAGGGCTAGGCAGTCACTCAAAGGAACGGCAGAAGCGGCCGACAGAAGCGACGCTTCAGTGGAATTCGCTTTATTAGGGTCACGAGAACGGGAAATGTCATCATTAAAGCTTACAAATCCCAAAGATTATCAACAGGAATAAAGGAATTAACAAGGAGGTGAATTTGTAAGAAAGGCAAATTAAACTCTCCAAGTAATGGCGGCCAGTGAAAGGCAGCCCAATCCATAACGCGCGCCCCAAAATAAAATAAAACGCGCGCCAATACATCGAATCCTAATTTAAGAGTGGCTTGGAAATATGACGACCGAAGAAACCCCCCTACCCATGTACCCTTGTTTACTAGCTGGAGCTGCCAAAGCATGCGAATCGCTACATCGAACAACCCGAGTACACGAAATCAAACAAACTGGCCCTATAAATTCGGTCTCACCGGCCTCAAATAACCATTCTCACCAGCCACACGAACCAATGAATTTCCGCCTTCTTGTCGCTTTGTTTGGCCTCGCTGTTGTCTTCTGTGTCGCCGTGAGCGCGAAAGAAGAGGAGATGGACGTTGAGGAAGAAGAAGAAGGAGGAGAAGCAGGAGAAGGAGGAGAAGGAAGAGAAGGAGAAGAAGAAGAAGACGGTGAAGAGGTGGTCGAAGATGTGGTCGAAGATGTGGAAGAGTTCGAAAATGATGGTGAGGAAGAGGGGGAAGAGGCTGGACACATTGAAGGCGCATCGCGCTGCCATTGTCCCACTAAATGTTGTCGCAAGTGTCCGGACTGCGACTGCAACTGTAAAATACCCCAAGAACTCGTCAGCGAGGCTTTGGCATGAACATCCTCTCTTTGTTATTTGATTTGACCTGAGTAAACTGACAGAATCCGACAGTTTTGTAGATTTTCTAAGGGACCTCCTGGGTTCGATAGAATGTGTGGTAGGGTTTGCCTGCACATCGTCTCTCGTGGGACATTTGTTGTCAGGTACTGTCAGAGTGGAATACATCACGGTGTGGCGTTATTCGTGCTGTTGAAACAGTATTTTGAGGCAACCAACGAACAAATCGCGCGAACGCACAAGTTAAAAATGGTTTCGGATAGGTGTGAAATCTCTTTCGAAAAGGCACGTTGAGACGCACTCAATTCAGTTTGATAAGACTAAAGTCTCCCTTTACAATGCAACGTTATTTAATCAAGCGCGTGCAAAAGTACATAACGTGTGGATTGTTCCATGAACGTATTTTGTTGTTTATTATGCATGTTGAAACGAAAAAGATACACTAAGTTTCGCGTGACACGAATAAGCGAAGGTTTGAAGGTCATGGCAGGGCTCCCTCAAGGTCGGACAGCTTAACTGATGAGAGTATGACCGTATGACAACTCGGTTGGGCAGGGGGCAACATCGAGCGAAACATTGAAGGTCCAGACACAAAGGGGGAGATATCCACAAGGTATTCGCGGTCATTGCGAGTCACGAGGGAAGATGTTTTGGTGCTTGCTCACGACATTTTCCGCGGACTGTTAACATTCATGGTAATTTTATTCACGTTATTAAGTCAAGAAGACACAACAATCCCAGCAATCGCCATATTTACTGGAATTGTGCGTGGTTCAATTCAGGACAGTTTGCGGTTTTAAAAGGGGCCGAACGGAGCCATCTAGAAGGCGAAGACCACCGTTTCGAATGCGATGCACGGTAGCGGACCAACGAGTGAAGGTCTGTAATAGCTGAGGGTTAAAAGATAATTAAAACGCCTAGATGAAGGCAATGAATCGAAGTAGTCGAAAGATGAGTGTAACAAAATCGCTTAATATTTAATCTCTATAAATAATATATCATTCATCGCAATAAGTGTGAGCACATCATGAATATTTTACATTACCTTAGGATGAACCGGCACTTTTAAAGTATTAATTCACCAATTCCGTTGAATAAAATTTCTAATTATTTAATCAATTTCTATGGCAAAACTGTCTTAATTGCGCATTTGTTTTGTCCAACGTTCCGAATGGCGCCTAGGTGAGGCTAGTATCCAAACCTTGATCGCCTCCACAACCGTACATATTTTTTAATCCCTCTTGGAGAAACGTTGTAGCACAAAATCGGATTGTTACGCGAATACCAGAGCTTAAAATATTGTTAACGACATCAAAATGCCTCGGCCAATGCATTGAGGCACAAAACAGAGAACGTTGGGACGGATTGACAGCGAAGTTTATCGATGCGGTGCCGTTGTTTCCGTATTTAAACCATTACTTTAATGTGCCTCAGATAAATACACGCTGTCGAGCCCACCAACGAACGTCATACTGTTGACTAAGGTGTGTGTAAGTGAATCTGCGTTGTCGTTGTCTTCGCCGCAAACACCAATGTCTTGTTGTCTGAGAATACGCCTGTGAGCACCCTCAGAAAACGAGAACCAGGATAAATCCAGCATGTACCCAAAGAGCCGGAATCTTCCTCCATTCAAAGCCATACCAACATGGTAAGCTCTGGAAGTCCGTTGCTAAACCTGCAGTAACATACTTGATATCCATTTATTATTGATACCCCATTGGTCAACTAGAACCACCACGTTATGAACTTAACGCTTATAAGTGAAAACGATATTGACAAACAGGAGCCGAACCACAATGCAACGACGAAACCAACGTCTGCCTAGAGAAGGCAGAAATCACGCCTTGTCGGCGTATTTGGCCCATGTCGTGTTCTAAATATTGTACGAATAATAACCCATGGTATTTATTGCCGACCATTATTATTATTTCGGATTTCAGTCGGCGAAGGAAATTTCAGAATGAAATAAAATTTTCCCATGATTTAGTCTTCGCTTGAATATGCAAGTCGCGAATTTACGTGTTGATGGCATCGAACAGGAAGCGGACGCGCGACGCAATAAATAAAGACTGCAAGAGATTCTATTCATTGTGATCGAGTATTCTAAAGAATTCATCGCCGGTTTTAAACGAGGATGCAAGATATGCAGCATCTCATCATTTAAAAAGAAGTTTTATCATTCTGATGGGTATTGATAGCTAAAATAGTTGGCTAAATACTTCACCAATGCCTTTCCCGAATACACCAAATTAATTAAATTATTAAGTTTCGATTTTTCAGTCATTTATTAAATATTATAAAAAATCAGCATGCATAAGCCATGAAAATATGTCACATCTTTACTAAATATTGTTTTCTGTCCTATTACCTGATTTGATTGCATGTTTTGTTTAAATTTATTATCTCACTTTGTCAGTGTAGCGTGCAAAAATGGGTCGCCGTCCGGCAAGATGGTACATAGTTTTTCTTTCATTTTTAATGTTCTTAATAGCTACCGCTACTGCAAGAATAAGCCCTACCCAAAATCAAGATTTTGTCGTGGTGTTCCAGATCCAAAAATCCGGATCTATGACTTGGGAAAAAAGAAAACTCATGTTGATGAATTTCCTCTTTGCATTCATATGCTCTCTGATGAACTTGAGCAGCTATCTAGCGAAGCCCTAGAAGCCGCCCGTATCTGCGCTAACAAGTACTTGGTGAAGTTCTGTGGCAAGGATACGTTCCACCTTCGCATGCGTGTGCATCCTTACCATGTCGTAAGAATCAACAAAATGTTATCCTGTGCTGGTGCCGATAGGTAAAGCATTTTCATTTAACATAATTTCGTCATAAGATTGCAAACCGGTATGCGGGGTGCGTATGGTAAGCCCCTCGGCACTGTTGCTCGAGTGAATATAGGACAGGTCATTATGTCAGTCCGTGGCAAGGATGGTCACAAGACCCAATTTATCGAAGCTCTTCGTCGCGCTAAGATGAAGTTCCCTGGACGCCAAAAGGTACGGATTTGTATAAATCAGGACAACTGATTGTTTACACGTAACGTGTCAGCCGTGACAGCCGCCATTTATCTAGCATCCGTGTGTACTGCTCTTCTAATGAGAGAAGCAGAAGATTGTGATGCCATACGGATATACGTGGCGCCTTATCGGCAGTTTAGTCACGTCTCACATCCCTGTTATAGCTGGTACGCGTCGTTGGTGTACTTATTGGTTTACCATGAAATCGTACCAAAAACAGAGAACGGAGGGCTGTTGGCTTACACGCTTTCAGTTGTCACCGGTTACAAGCGAATATAGAGACGTCACGGCTTATTTTTCTTGCATCCGTGTGTACTGCTCTTCTAATGAGAGAAGCAGAAGATTGTGATGCCATACGGATATACGTGGCGCCTTATCGGCAGTTTAGTCACGTCTCACATCCCTGTTATAGCTGGTACGCGTCGTTGGTGTACCTATTGGTTTACCATGAAATCGTACCAAAAACAGAGAACTGAGGGCTGTTGGCTTACACGCTTTCAGTTGTCACCGGTTACAAGCGAATATAAAGACGTCACGGCTAATTTTTCTAGCATCCGTGTGTACTGCTCTTCTAATGAGAGAAGCAGAAGATTGTGATGCCATACGGATATACGTGGCGCCTTATCGGCAGTTTAGTCACGTCTCACATCCCTGTTATAGCTGGTACGCGTCGTTGGTGTACTTATTGGTTTACCATGAAATCGTACCAAAAACAGAGAACGGAGGGCTGTTGGCTTACACGCTTTCAGTTGTCACCGGTTACAAGCGAATATAAAGACACCTCATAAGATAAATTAACGTCGAACAAATTTACGTCGTTGGGCTGTAGCGGATGTATTTTGGCTTACACGCTTTCAGATTCCGTGGATAAGAGCCGTTAGTTTGCGTAATAATGCGTTAAGACTATGATTAACTGTTTGCTGTCCGCAGATCGCTGTCTCTCAAAACTGGGGCTTCTCCAAGTGGACGCGTGCCAACTTCCAGGATATGCGCAAAGACGGTCGCCTCCAATACGACGGTGCTAACGCCAAGTACTTCCCAGAACACGGCCCTCTTACAGTCTGGAAGAAGACGCAATCTGTCCTTATGGGTCTGGATTAAGTGTGTATGGTTCGGTGAATATATTGGTCCTTTCGGAGTTTCTTTTTGTGTGAATTAAGATTAAACTTTGTGTGGTTGCGCTGTTTATATTTAAAATTAGTGTATTGGGACCTTGGTTCTTATTTTCGCCATCGCGTATGCATAGTAGATCGGTGGATAGTGTAGCGGCCATCATTATCTATCCTTTAGTGAGGGTCTTGGGGTTTCGCCTGCCAGACTTCCAGGAAGTATGAACCGAATTTATCCTCTTGTGGAAGATGTGTACACACGGGCGGACAGAACGGAACTGATGAGGTGAAGCAGCGGAGTGCCGTGACAAGCCATTCAACAGTTCTTAATTAAAGTGTTCTAGCCGGGTTGGGAATGAATGATATTGTTTTGGATTCAACGAAAACCCCAGCAAGGCACAGTGTCTGGCAGCGCCTTTGCAGTGTGTCGTCTCTGGACGTGGTCATTGGGGCCGCCCCGTGGTCGTCAATGTTGCCTTAATCTATGTTGTACGTAAATACCATTTGATGCTCTTCTGACCGAAGAAATGTTCGACCTTCGCTGGGGGTTTGAAACGGTAACCATGGAACATAGATGCATGTCCCAGGCAGCCGTAATGAGAAGACACATTGAATCGAGGGAATGGGTTTAATGAGATGAACAAATATATGGTAACGGATATAAATGCTTGTGAGGTTATATAAACGTTGCGTACAAAATGGAATGAGTCTTTAGTAAGAGAAAATTACGATACTAGTCAATGAGTTTGGAAGTCTGCTGTGTCCAGTGTAAAAATTGAAGAACCTAACAGTCTTCGCCAATCTTCATCTCGAGAAATGGTCGTTGTTGACACAAGAAAGCCTCCTGTAGCCGTGTTGTGTGTCTTCACGCAACAATTGAGAAACTTCGTGCTTATCTTCTGAGAGGATTACCATTAAAAAAGAAATGTAGGATTTCCAACTTGAGCATTCACGTTTTTACTAATGCACAAATTAAGATATCGTGCCCTTCCTCTCCCGAAAGTAACCAGCCCTCCCTCCCTGTCTGTCTTCCCTCCCTTGCCGGGAAGGTCAAAGACACGTGAAAGCTTTTGATGGCACAAGGGTTCATCTGAAAGCCTAATTTTAAGCGGTGCCCATTCACTAAGTCACTGGTAAAGGCGAGTAAATCGGCGTAAAATGTCATTATGTCTGTCGAAACATACTTCTACATCGTTGCACATTATTGCGTCGGAGTTTTTAATTAAATTAGGAAGTCATTGACATTTTCATGCATTCTAAGATACACAAACCTGCATTTCCGCTGACCAATGCGCTAGACTTTCTGTCGCTGTACCTGCGCTGTGATTGGTTGCCAGGAGGCGCACCCTTCCACGATATAAAAGACGCAAATACCGAAGTTCTTAAATGCACCGCTGTAAATGACATTAGATGAAAACAAGGCGGCCCTTTTCGTCCGGACATCGTCATGTAGCGCCAACGAACTGTTACGCTTCGTCTGCAGTTGGGTGGATGCAAACAAAGAGGAACTACAAGAGCCTGTGATTCTGCTGGCGGTTTTCAGACACCTCGTCGAATCAATGCCCATCGGGGAGCTGTCACAGCGAGCAGTGGACCAATTTGAGTGTAGTGAATCAATAATTATGCGGAATCCCGACTGCGTGTAAGTCTTCTTGTTTGTATTTAATCTTATAAAATTGAGTTTGGAGTCTGCGAAGACAATGGACTGATTGCCACGGTGGATGTAGTCAACATCAACACCCGCTTTACGCGTCTGAACTTACTTTAGAAACCACTTCAATTCAGTACGAGAACAATCAATAATAATAATATTCGCTTTATTAAGGTCACGAGGACCAAAACTTTCAGCATTTAAATTTACAATAAACAAACATGTTACATGACGTAACGATTATACTTAGAAAATGCAGAATAAGTAAAGAACAATAAAATAAGTAACATCAAGGTAAATTTGCAAGAAAGGCCAATTTAACCCACGAAGTATATAAAGTTTGGCAAACGGGAAATGGCGGCCATTGAAAGGCGCGTCAAGTGTAATCAACATCAACACCTGCTTTACGCGTCCGAAATTACTTTAGAAACCACTTCAATTCAGTACGAGAACAATCAATTCCGAGCGCAAACCTACTTCTCGTCGGCCCTGTGGAAAACGACATTAATACGGCTGTATTAACGACCCCGCAACAGTTTCAGCACGACGACACAATCGAAATTCGGTTTCTACGCCATGTTGGCTTTAACGCCACCAGTCTTAACGGTGAGTGCGTATTCGCCTGTCAACAATAAACCGCACTTGTTTTTTTTGTGAAAACCGCATGCCTTCGTCGTTTCAGGGAAGGTTTATATCGTGGGCGGTGAACCAAAGGTAGCGAACTGTGACCGTTTTTGATCCACAGACGGGAGGCCTCTATCAGACACCCCCACTGATAACTCCTCGCAGTGAGGCAGCCGTTGCAGCATCGGCCGACGAAATATTCGTGTGTGGTGGATATGGAGAACCATATTATACTGCCACTTGTGAGCGCTTTAAGGAAGGAAGGTGAGTCGGTGGGGGTTATTCTGCAGCGTCCTGTAAGGCCTTTTCAGTTCACCGTTTTTGTTACGTGTAGCGGATCCTGGTACCCGCTTCCACCACTCAACGAAGCGCGCATGGGAGCCTCCGCGATTGTATTGGCTGAGGACGAGCAAATACCTTTACAGGGACCGTGTCTCTTGGTCACCGGTGGCTACAATAACGCGCCAATGGAACACGTGTCCATCTTGAGTCTCAACGCCGACAATCCAAATTGGATCGACTTGCAACCGATGCTTCAACTCGCGCTCTCGCCACGGAATCGCTCAGTTCCGTGGGCGGGTGGTCGTGGTCGGTGGGGAAACCAAATCGACAGAAATGTGGACACCCCCGAAGGTGATTGGCGACCTCGGACAATGGACGGAGCTGGCCTCCATAGGTAATTATTCTTGGCGAGTTCACATCGTAGTCCACAAGAATCGCCTTCTAGCATTCGGTAAGTCGGATTAAACTTTAAAATATTATCGTTTTTTCGCATTTTCTATTTTATTTTTGTAACGTTAAGAGAACCTCGGAGCTTCTAAATGCCCAATAGAGGAATTTAAAGAACAAAAACAACGACAAATAAACGATGAAGTAAGATTCTTTAGATTGTTACTGCGCCATGCGTTTTGTTGTTCTCATTTCGAGGAACAACTTGTATTCGCTTTCAAGAAAGCTAGTTTCCTACCAACTCCGTTGCCATGTTTCGATTTGATTATATATGCAGACTTCGTTGCAGGTGGATCGAGATGACCTTAATCGGTTTACTTGGACGTGGATTGGCGATCGCCCTAGTAATCTCTTGTACTTCGAAGGCGCTATCTCCTTTCAAACGAGACGCAAACCTATTTAACTTTATGAATACGCTAAACAATGTATGACAAACATATTTAAGTGATCCAGTTGTTAATATTCCTACGCCATTCGATAACAGAGCTTATAACATTTATTGGCAAATAAATTCGCTTACATGTGTAGCCTCCCGGAGGTTATGTGATCCAGTAAAATGCGATTAGGAAGTGGAAAACTGTATTCCACAAGAGTCTGTTACCTTCACGTCAGTCAACACGACGAAAAAGACGACTTAACTTGGCGAGTGACCTTTACTTATCAAGGGCGGTTGGTAGAAGGTACGCGCATTTGTAAGTGCCCTTACGAAAGAGGATATAATAATGAAAGCGATATACGAAGAAGTTGTAACACAGTAGGAGTTTGGGCGAAAATGGGACGGGTCCTTATAGCAGGGAACTACCCAACTAGTCCATAGTGTGTAAGAAAAGAGGATGCTGTTATAGGATCCGATCGGCTGGTGTGTGTGACGCTCTTCCCGTTTTGAGGTTCTGACCTTAGAACTATTAGACCGTCCCAGGCAGCAATAATGAGGAGACGCATCGGAAATTCGCACAGAGGCAACGCAATTAAATATGCCTTCCTTCACTTTGGACACGGGCTAAAAGAAATAATTAAATTGCACAAATACAACATTACAGGAAGCAATGAGAAAACAACAACCTATTCCTCCAGTTTCTTTGAAATTAAATCCATCCGGTTGTGGGGTTCTGGCATTAGAAATATTAGACTTTCGCTGGATCTTTATAACGGGAAAACTACGAAGCTGGTTGTGGCTGACAAAGAGTGGCGTCCTATTAGCGCGTAATCGACACTGTGTCCTTGCTATGTCCTAGTAAAACACCGGGGCTTTACAATAATAACTCGCATTTGTTAAGGACCTATATAATTTTGTTATTTAATTAAGCCTCTTGCTATATTTATTTCCGAATTTTGGGTACAATAAACATGTTATAACGGGCTATTAACAGAACAAAATTGAGTATGGTAGATGTACATATGAGGATTGGAAATATCGCTTCATAAATTATATAGTTCACCTTAAGGATGTTATTTTTCCTTTAAACATGTTATGTTTATTTTGTTAATTTTAATTGACTTTACAATTACGCCCTCAAATAAAACGCGCGACAATATCGAAGAAAACGTGACTTGCGGTTCGAAATTCGCGAGCTGACGATAACTTTCGCGAAGCTTCAGGCAGAGTATGAAGCCACGATGCTGAACAAGAGCCGATGCCCTATACCCCTGTTTATTCCCCACGACCGAACCGCCCGAACCTCGTTACTTTCCGTCCTTCCACCGTCAATGAAAGCCCAGCGGTGTCTTCGTATTCTTACACTGATGACGTTGATTACGGGATTTCGCTAAGACTATTGGCAGAGAGCCACTATTTGTTAACAAGAAACGATACACGTCCCAAGAACACAGTACGAAATATTAAGTGTTTAGAAACGTTAAGAAAGAACATTGATACGTGGAAAATTTCGGACAATTGGTGTGTAGAAATAGGAAGACGCTGCGTGGCTAAGAGGGATTTCATTCACCATGGGCGGACAGGCAGTATTTGGGTTAACAGGGTACGGTCGTTGTGAAAAAACAGGGGGAAACGGTTTTCTTCTGCTCCAGCTTTTGATTCTCCGCTTAAAGCTTCTCAACGGATATTGTTAGTAGGCGGACGTGCTCTTCCATTGAATTCGGTCGATCTTTTTTCTTCTTGTCACGCGAAGAAGAACCCGTTCGACGCTCAGTAGTCGACGTTCTCGTAGATACAGTTGATACGGCCATTTCTAGCAGGATATTTCGGGTAGCCTGCTTCTCTTACTTCACCATTTTCCTCACTATAAAAGAGAATCTTAACGGAGTAGCAAAGCTCACGATAGCGTGAACGACGATCCTTAAAGTCCCCGATTCAGCACAGTTCTATTAAAACAAAACTCTTAATCGAGATTAGAACTACAAAAGCTATTTAAAAGTATGTAAAAGCTCACAAAAAACGTTAGTTATAATTAAATATGATAGTTTCCTCCTACATGGTGCTCAAAAAATTTAGGAAATATCGGTAATGCTTTTATTCTGATTAATCGATACATACAAAGTTGCTGGAAATGCGTTTAAATTAGTATAATTATAATAGTTTTGTTTTAAATAATTCATTGGTATTGATAGGGTAATTCAATCCGTCAAAGGCGGAAACAATACAAAACTAGAAAGGCAACAACATTAATATATATTATCTATGTAAATGCGAACAATTCCCATTTAAAATGGTCTGCTTATATTTATCGAGTAGGTTATTATCTAAAACAATGTTAAACTAAATAACAACAAATATTTGTCATATTAACCAATATATAATCGCACCATGATTCCAAAAGAGATAATCTGATAACACTTTAAAGCATTAACAGTTACAGAAGAGCAAAACATTTAATGCACCCGATAAAAATGTATTATTGGATAAAAATACGCCCACGAAGAGTCAATGCTGGATAATGGGAACGTCTCAGGATGAACTTGTAGAGAAAAAACCACCTAATTTAATTATAAATAAAGCTTTTAATAAACCTTTTGTAATTGTCACGTGCTTGTGATTAATTATACCCTTTTTCCTGAGGTAAATACAAACTTGATGGATGCGCTAATTCCGAATCTCCGGCCCAGAATGGGCGTAACAAAAAGGATGTCGACAACAGGACGTCGACCCGTTACTTCTTCCCGAGCCAATAACGCAAAACTGGATACAGAGTTGATGGCGGCAAAAATCTCCGAACGTCGAGACAGAA
This sequence comes from Proteocephalus fallax, assembly GCA_028672205.1. Classification (NCBI taxonomy): domain Eukaryota; kingdom Metazoa; phylum Platyhelminthes; class Cestoda; order Proteocephalidea; family Proteocephalidae; genus Proteocephalus; species Proteocephalus fallax. The sequence continues at coordinate 68,533 of JAPUBX010002562.1, forward strand.
TACTGAACAAGGCTCTGTCGTCGCTTGTGAATACCCCGGCTAGAGAACCAGAGCTGTTGCCCTTTACTCCCGTCTTTCCGCAACGACCGTACTCTCCCCACCCCGTGACATATTGGCCCCTAGCCGATTGTAGCCCCTTTTTCTCCAGCCGTGTACTCGACTTCTTACAGTGGTGACATCACTAGCGGGATTAATTCCACCCGTTTAGAGGGGTTGAACAAAACGGTACTATTTCTCACGGGGGAATATGTAAGCATAGAACTACCCAGAGTTCTAACCTCAGATAATATTCGGCGCTTTTGCGAAGCGCAGATGAAAACAGCCATCGCTTGAAAGATGGAGTCTTAACTAATTTTTCAATCTTAGACATGGGCCTATCCCTCGAACGATCTATGGGAGCTCTGCTAAGACCACGGAGGCTACTGAAGTCGGCTTCTTTGAGGCATGCCTCAAGTTACGACAAAGGCTGCTCGAACCTCCATTACTGTTTTCTCTCCGGGCGCAAGAACACGTCCGTAAGCTTATTAAACCGGGGGCTATAAGAGACCAAAGGACGGCTCTTGCCGTTATCAACAGACTGCTTCCAGGTGTTTTCTCCCGCCTCCCCACTGACCCACCCCTACCAACCTAACTTACCTCAAGATTATATACCAAACAATCTTAGAGAAGTATCTTGACGCGACAACGGGGCCCACGACTGCTGCCGCGCCCCATATTCCCCGCCTCCTGGACCGAATAAACACTCGTTTTCAGCAAGACGGACCCCGGAAAGACCCGCACGCAGCTGACGACCGACACTGTTACAATTGTTACCAACGAGGCCACATCCAGCGGTTCTGACCAACGATGACCGGAAACAGACCGCGTAAGTCACCTGCTCTACCTAGATCCGTCTATTCAGTAGGTCTTAGACCAGTAGACCCTATTGTAATGAAAGTACTGATTAGAAATAAGGAAGTTGATGGGCTCATTTATTCGGGGTCTAGACTATCCCTATGCTCCACTGCGGCTGCGGCCCTGACCCGCGACCGACATTCTTGACGAATAAGTCTTCGAGGGTTTATCGGGCCTCAGTATAAGAGTTCTGAGGTGGCCTCAATAAGTTGACAGAAGACCTTTTCCGAAACTAGCGAATGCTTCCGCGGTATCTGTGCAGTTAAGATCATTCGCCAACTCATCCGTCTGGTTTAAAGTGATTGAGAAGCACCTCCTGTCTTAATTGGAGAACACGCGGAAAACTGCCGATGACACGTTTCAGCATGCTTATAAATCAAATAGAAGAACTCTGAACGCGCTGGCACCGTTTTCCCACATCCTCCACTCTTCAATTGACGCCGGACAGAAAGCCATCTAGGGAATTTGCTTGATATTTACCTCGGCTTTCAACAATATCTAAAATTCCCGCATTCTTTCGCAACTATGTAAAGCTGTTGTTCAATAATGGTTGATAAATAGGCTTAAACTATGTTTGTCCAATCGACGCCAACACGTTAGTTTCGGAAATGAAGCTAATCCTTCTTGCCAAATAATTGCTGTTTACTTCAAAGCGCAGTGCTTTATCCATTCCTTTTTGAGTATTACACGTCTAGCCTTCGGTCTCCTTACTACGGGGCACTTATAAAATACGCGGCTGACTTTATGAAAAGTCTTGCAAGACGAATTGTATTTCTCAACAGCTCACATTGGCAGTAACTGGCAGTGGTCTTCGAAGAATGGTCTTCTGTTGAATGCAACAAAATGAATCTTTATTAATTTTCCCTGAGAGCCGATTTTGACACTCCTCGAGCTAAAAATCGAATTTAGGCGGTTTAATATTTAAGTTTCGGTTATCGTAAAGTGATTATGTGGATACCGTCTTTGTATTAATCTCGTCAAATCTGTTCTTTCGTTATCCGGTTCAAGAGACTCTAAAAGAAAATCTGTTAAACCAATGCGTAGGCTTTACCGTTTTCGGTCTTTTTTTTCCCGATTTTTTGTTTCACCAGAGCAGTAAAAGCAGGACCTAAAAGACTATTATCATATCTATTTCTTGTTATACTGTCTTCCCTGCTAATAATTAAAACTATTATTAGAGCATGCGAACGCTGTTCATGAGAAAGTCATAGAAAGAATTTGCAGCAATTTATTTGACAGGATAAAAATTAAATTAATCAACCGAAAATATTCGAAAATTCTCCAACAAATCAAAGCTACAATTTGCAACACCATACGGTACATTTGTTTAAGTTGGTCAGCCGCTTCTTCCACGCTACCACAACTTCTGGCGAAACTCCTTATACAATATTTAAAGAAACGATGCTTTGTCAGATGCGAAATTACGATTTCGAGAATGTTACTTTTATTCTAAACAATGTGTAAATAGGTGGTCGAAATCCTTTAACATCATATTCAAGGCATTTGCTGTGACATGGGCTTTAATAACCGCATCATTAAGGCTTTCTTGATGAAAAAGCTTCCGCCAGCAATCCGGGCTATTGTCGCGCTTGCAAAAGACGTCTCCTTAACACAACTTGCAAAAATGGCCGACAGAGTAGCCGAAGCTGACGCTTAATAGCGGTATATGGCCACCTGTGCAAGACAGCCAATTAAAGAGAGGAAGGACATCAAAAACCCAAAGTGGCACGAAGAAATGCAACGCCTGCTTCACCAAATAGAAACCAAGCTACGCGCTGAATTTAAATGCCGTAACCGCCAACACAGCCCAAGTTTAAATTCCCGAAATTCGTCACCTTTTCACCAAAGTAATTGCCCTCTTCTAAAAGATTCGGACGACGGTTTATGTTGGTATCGCACTTACTTTGGGCCTTACGCACGACACTGTCGTTCTCCGTGCCGGCGCTCGGGAAACGCTGTCGCAAGAGAGTAATAGCAGCCGACTCATCTGGCGCTCCCTCGACAAGCCGCGAACCCTTCATTCGGGATTCCAGCAATAATCTATGTATCGTGTTGGATTCAAGCGCCGAAGTCAGCGCTATACCTTTTTCCAACTCTTACCAACATACCTCTTTCCCAACGCATCTTTTACAAGCAATAAACGGTTTACTAATTCCCAAAGATGGAAGCCGCTGCCTTATCCTTCACCTAGTTTGCAAGCACCTACTGTCCTGGTCATTTAAAGTGGCGGATATTCCTTCTTCAATAATCGACGCTGAATTTCTCTAGGCATTCAATTTGCATCCCGATATCCAAGAACAATGCCTGGTGGACGCCGTCGCGAATGCACGTGTTTCTTGTAACACATTTTGCCCCATATTGTCTCACTTCAAGCATTCAACAGACAAATCGATATGCCCCTATCGCTTCCTCCTTTTACGATACCCCGACTTAGTAAAAACTCCAAAGCACGACGTTACCGTAAAAACATGATGTCTAAAATTGAATACGCACCCGATGTTCCCCACAATATCCCGTTACCGCAGCACAACGCCCGAGAGAAAATGAATCTCCGAATAGGAATTCTATAAAATGATGGTTCTAGGCATTATAAGACCGTCCTCCAGCAGCTGGTCTTCTCCTTTGCAGATGGTTGCGAAAGAGACTCAAGGGGATGATAATCTCTGTGGTTATTTCTGGGGCTTAGACACAGTAACGGAACACGACAATCAACCAATTCCCCATTTCTAAGATTGCGTTGCCTTCCTTTACGGAAAAACAGTCAGCCGTGGGTATTTTGAAACAGAAGCTGGCAAAATGTGCCTTTCTTTTTCACTCGAACACTAACGCTCGCTTATCGCTTATAGTAGACGCGTCGACCGTAGCTGCTGCTGCCGTTTTACATCAAAAACTCAGGTATCACAAACAACCGCTGGCCGTTTTCTCGAAAGCTTTCTCGACGACAGAGAGACGCTATAGTACTTTCGGACTCGAATTATTAGCAGTCTACTAAGTTATATGCTTATTTTAGCTGCCCGTTCATCATCTGCTAAGTACGCGGGGAGAGAAATACGTCATCTTGATTTCCTGGCGCAATTGAGAATTGAATTCATGTACGTGAAGAGAGTCGACAACCCAGTCGCTGATGCTCTTTCACGTATCACAATCAATGGTTTCACCACAACGCCCCATATCGACTACGAGGCTTTAGCACAAGCACAACAGGAGGAACGAGTTAGTACTCATAATCGCCCATCTAGTTATAAAGTTTTCCCGTTGCCCAACCCAGCGATCACGATTATATGCGACCCCTCGAAGACACATCCCCGACCTGTTGTTCCTCCATTTTTTCGACGTATTTCGATGCATTCTACTCCCTCGCTCACCCTTGTCCCAAGTCATCAGGTAAATTGATTGCTGGTCGCTTCAAATGGCAAGGTCTCTCGAAGGAAGTGAGAACATGGGCCAAAGCATGCATCGCATGTCAACGCTCAAAGGTGATAACAAGTGTAACAAGGCTCCAGTTAGATTGTTCTACCTACCGGATGCTAGCTTCAGCCACGTACCACTCGATCTTTAAGGACCCGATCTTGTTTCAAAGAGGTGCCGTTTCCGGTTAACATGCGTAGGCTGTTTCACAAGATGGCAATTAGCGGTAATACTACCGGGCCTTACTTCCGAGACTGTAATCAACGCGTTCCTAAACAAAAAGGTTGCCGTGTTTATAGCTCCACGCTACATAAAAACTGACCGCTTACAACAACTTGAGTCTGTCGCGTTCCGCAAGATGCGCGAATTCATCGGTTGTCTGCGATATAAACGAACGACAGCTTACCACCAAGCCATAAATGGCATGTTCGGGAGGTTTCACGAATTTGGGCAAATTTAATCAAATCGTTTGCTCTATTTCCCGGAAGTAAAATTAAATCCATGACAAATTTACACAATCGTAAAAGGATTCTTTGTGGTTTCGAGGTATTCGTTTGTAGGTATTCGTTGTAGGGCTTTCGCAGATGTCCGTGGGAGCGTCAAGCCGGCGGCTTCGACCGTTTCTTTCCGAACAAAAGATTTCAATAACCCAAATGTGCGCGCATTATGTTGATTATGTCAAGTGCACAAAATGCAGTTCAAGTTCGAAACTTCCAGACATTATCGGGCGTTATCAAAACCGTCGAGTTCGAAACGCGGTTTTTAGCATTATAAATATGTTCACAAGTTTTAATTAATTAATGGAATGTAGCTGATAACATGTTCAGTGTGTCAGTTACAAAACAAAATTGAGCAATTCAACTTATTATGTTACACGAAATCCATGTATTTTGATAATGTCCTCAAATTCGTTTTATACTCGGCGGTAAAGGCAGACGTAAACCCCAATTTTGAACTCCTTAATAGTCAATGAGGTAAATAAATGAGCTAACAGTAAGCTGTACGATGCAGACAAAAGGAACTGTGACAACCGTTTTAAAGACCAACATAGTCTATTAATCGGTAGGTTTATGATAACTTGACATGAGTTTAAATTTATATTCTTTAGACCTAGGAAAAGTCTATTCGTCTTATTTGAATGCAAAGCAATTAAAGGAGCCGGCAATTTTTGTAAACTTCGACTCTTGTATTGAATTAAAAGACTTCCAAAATAAAAGTGTTTTAGTTGTATCAAATCCGGACAATTATCGGACAATTCTCTTTGTTTAAATACTGTAGTTTACATATTTAAACCGTATTCTCATTGTTATGAGGCCGTTGTGAGTTACATCACACCCCGTTTCAAGGTCATAGAGATATTGTGGCACCACGACGAAATGAAATGTGGGTGTGAATAGAGAAGGGTGTTGTTAATGCGATAATGCAATTAATAGCTTATGCATTCTGGAGATTTCACAGCATGCGAGTTATATTCTACGAAGGTTGACCAAGCTGTTTTGTTTAAAAAACGAAGATTAAGAAGTATAAATCCAATCCGATCTTATGGTGGTCGTTATTTTAAGAAAAACGAATCACTCATGACAGAATAAACAAATTCGAGCCTTGAAATCCAGCTGAGCATCGTTAGGGCTTATAGGCCGTAAGTTATTTCACCGGACCAACTGGTCTTGATCGTCAATAACGCAACGCTCAGTTAACGTCCTTTAGCCTTCCAAGGTAGAAACAGATAAGGTCCGGAAAGAAGACGGGACCTGTCAGACATCGGAACGACGGGTCTGTATACCATAAGCGGCTCGATAAAGGAAACGTCTAGATCCATCCCGAGGCGCGCAAAGAAGGGTTCATAACGTCTTCCATGCGAGTTCATTTGTTATCTTGCATGTTCATACATCCCCACAAGGTCTCGTCTGTAGGGCCCGCAAACCTGACAAAGGTCGAGCTGCACTAGGAAGAATTCACCACCAATTACGAAGCGCGCTTTTCAAACCTCGGGACAGAAGAGAGTTCGAATCAAATAGGATTTTGCGTGGAATCATTATAAACTCTCTATTAAGGATTGTGAAATCACTGAAAACAAGTGTTAACTGCATAGCATGTACGTTTAGTCGTCCAATATGAACGTGGAAGGGTGAAAGTGAAGGAGGTGGGATTCTTTTTTATTTTCAGGTTACCGAGTCTCTTTTTGTGATTTTCTGTCCTTATGGGTCTGGATTAAGTTTGTATGGTTCGGTGAATATATTGGTTCTTGCGGAGTTTCTTTTTGTGTAAATTTAGAAGCCGCCCGTATCTGTGCTAACAAGTACTTGGTGAAGTTCTGTGGCAAGGATACGTTTCACCTTCGCATGCGTGTGCATCCTTACCATGTCGTAAGAATCAACAAGATGTTTTCCTGTGCTGGTGCCGATAGGTAAAGCATTTTCATTTAACACAATTTCGTCATAAGATTGCAAACCGGTATGCGGGGTGCATATGGTAAGCCCCTCGGACTGTTGCTCGAGTGAATATGGGACAAGTCATTATGTCAGTCCGTGGCAAGGATGGTCACTTGACCCAATTTATCGATGCTCTTTGTCGCGCCCAGATGAAGTTCCCTGGACGCCAAAAGGTACGGATTTGTATAAATCAGGACAAAAAAAAACTGATTGTTTACACGGCACGTGTCAGTCGTGACAGCCGCCATATATCTAGCATCTGTGTGTACTGCTCTTCTTATGATTGAAGCAGAAGATTGTGATGCCACAAGAATATACGTGGCGCCTTATCGGCAGTTTAGTCACGTCTCACATCCCTGTTATAGCTGGTACGCGTCGTTGGTGTACTTATTGGTTTGCCATGAAATCGTACCAAAAACAGAAAACGGGGGGCTGTTGGCTTACCCGATTTCAGTTGTCACCGGTTACAAGCGAATATAAAGACGTCACAGCTTATTTTTCTTGCATCCGTGCGTACTGCTCTTCTAATGAGAGAAGCAGAAGATTGTGATGCCATACGGATATACGTGGCGCCTTATCGGCAGTTTAGTCACGTCTAACATCCACGTGATAGCTGGTACGCGTCGTTGGTGTACTTATTGGTTTACCATGAAATCGTTCCAAAAACAGAACGGAGGGCTGTTGGCTTACACGCTTTCAGTTGTCACCGGTTACAAGCGAATATAAAGACGTCACGGCTTATTTTTCTTGCATCCGTGTGTACTGCTCTTCTAATGAGAGAAGCAGAAGATTGTGATGCCATACGGATATACGTAGCGGCCATTATTATCTATCCTTTAGTGAGGGTCTTGGGGTTTCGCCTGCCAGACTTCCAGGAAGTATGAACCGAATTTATCCTCTTGTGGCAGATGTGTACACGGGCGGACAGAACGGAACTGATGAGGTGAAGCAGCGGAATGCCGTGACAAGCCATTCAACAGTTCTTAATTAAAGTGTTCTAGCCGGGTTGGGAATGAATGATATTGTTTTCAATTCAACGAAAACCCTAACAAGGCACAGTGTCTGGCAGCGCCTTTGCAGTGAGTCGTCTCTGGGCGTGGTCATTGGGGGCGCCCCGTGGTCGTCAATGTTGCCTTAATCTATGTTGTACGTAAATACCATTTGATGCTCTTCTGACCGAAGAAATGTTCGACCTTCGCTGGGGGTTTGAAACGGTAACCATGGAACATAGATGCATGTCCCAGGCAGCCGTAATGAGAAGACACATTGAATCGAGGGAATGGGTTTAATGAAATGAACACATATATGGTAACGGATATAAATGCTTGTGAGGTTATATTAACT
>JAPUBX010002563.1:0-33296 GCA_028672205.1 Proteocephalus fallax
TCGTCGTGCAGTTGGTATATTCTGCTCAGATGACTGGTTGATAGGAAAACCTATCATCCTATCCCAGGGAGACCCTCACCAAATAACTGCAGATCAGCCGGACAAAATTGCCGTGCGAATCAATCGACGAGGATGTCAACGTGACGAAGACATCGACCGTTCTTGAATCGCCACATCGGCGACGGTCTTGTCAGGCGCTTGAGTCTACCACGCATCAGGAATTTGCTCCAGTCTGTCTGCCGAACAGCGGTGTCCTTGACGGGCTACTATTGAATGGATTTGAGGAGCCGACCGCAGTAAAATAAAAAGTGTTTTCAATTTAATATTTGTACACAAAGCCCAGCAGTTCGGCACCTATTTTTTTCATCGTCCATAAATTCGGGAGGCATCTGCCTCGCAGGGAATTACGTCGTTGACATCTTACGGAGAGAATGCCGATTTTGATTTAATTTCTGGGGTAACTAGAATGTTGATCATTTAAAAAACGGGAGTTCATTAATTGGTACTTTTTTGCTCACTTCGCTGGTTATCGCGATTCCAGTGGTCACCGCGACCATATTTGCGAGTGAACACAGTCTCCTGTGCGTGAACAGACTGATTGAGATTTGAAATCGAATCGAGGTGCCGACCGCGGTATAACAAAACCTGTGTTTTTTGGTTTAGACGAGCATCCTGTTTAGATCATCTACCGAATATTAGGACGTGTGTGTGGTAGATCTGCTGTTCTGTTATTGGTTGGGGTGGAGTTTGAAAAACAGCACGGTTAGGGAATTACGGATATTTGGTTAATTGAATGAGTCGTATTTCCTAAAAAAAAACAATTTTACAGATACTAGAGTAAATAATATCAAAGCATTTTTGTTGCTGTTGGAATAATATAAGACATTCTAGACGAATTCCAATAACGGAATCAGCCACTTATACAGCGTGCGTGGATGCCTTGATTAAATATTAGTACTATTCCGATGTGTGCTCGAAAATATTGCTAGTCGGTCTAACGATTCATATTCTCCTGTGCAAGGTAGCAATTAGCGTTTATGATTAAATCGTGGCATTCTATATTTTGTGGGTAGTATTTCTCTCGCCACTTTGTTGTCCGACTACTTGTGAGGCCCGCGTTAACACTCACCTCTTTCATAGCCGCTTTGTACGCGCTCAATTGCGTGGAAGCCGCCAACCTGCAGCGTTCCTCGCCCTGTCTCTGAAATGCGAGAGGGTGTTTAATGCTAGAGGTTGTCAGCAGAAAGAAGCCGCAAGAACCTTCAACGCGCTTTTAATCCAGGTATTACACTATTGCATATTCTATTCTAGATCAACGCATTTCATCGAAGAGAATAAAATCAAGTAGACTAATACAAACGTTGGATCTCAGAGATCACGATGCTGGCAAAAGACACCAAGAACAAAAGAGTAGACTAGCACCAGGTTTGGCAGAGTGAATCTGCCGTAGAAATCAATCGTTGGAGCAATTATAAGAAGACACACCGATCCATGGCAACACGCAAAATGTCACAGATTGACCAGTTTTAAATAGTTCCTTGGATGAATGAGACTCCCTATTATTTTTTTCAGTAACTCAATGTATTTAAAGAAGTCGTCGAGTTTTTTCTTATCATAGGAATGCATCTTAGTTTGAAAGCTGGAATGCCAGCTTAATTATCTTCTTCAGACAGACCACCATTTTCGTCGTCGACTAACGCCTCGAAGGTTTGGAAGGCGGTGAAGTTGCAAGCGCCCAGCCAGCTTCAAAAAAAGAGATTTGATTCACCTTAATGTGTGCGTGTCCTGTTGATGACGTTGAGTGCACAAATTGCACTTCTAATTCGCAACGGCCAGAAATTATCGATCGGTATCGAAGACGTCGAGTTTAATCGATCCCTTCGCAAAATGCGAGTGATAAATCCGGTAATGTTGAGTTTAAAATAATAATAATGTTCTCTTGCTGTTTTTTAAAATGTATTATTAGAAATGCAGGGTAAGACATTTTCGGTTTCTCCGATGAGATTGTATTAACACAAAAAGCCTCATCGCGACTAGACAATATTCGGAATCTTTAGGATTAGAAGGCGGCCATTAACGTTTTCCCGATTAAACCAAAAGAATAACAATACCTTATACTCTCTGTTTAGTTTAGACACTATAAAGGGGGTGTATTGGAGACGAGACCGGATGGTTAGATCGCCTTTCCTAGGACACGTCTACGATTGGTTCGTTGACAAGGAGTACTCAGCTAACTATGCTCTCATAGACGATCCCGCAGTTTGTCTAGAAATGAAAGCAAGCTCGTGGCGCTGGTTTGCCTGCATCGCATGCAAGTGCCGTTATTGGTGTCTATAAATCGACGTCTTTCCCTCTAGACAGCCGCGTCTCGTTGCAACTACGAGGCTCCCATTCATATGAACGACGCGGACTTCCGCTGGGCGCCCAACGAGGATGAGATGGCAACTGACAACCTCCCCGAAGGCATCTGCAACTTCACCGCGGATTCCCTGCTCTTTCTATGCACCTTTCGGAACGTCTCAAAGTACGAGGCGACGTTTTCACCAACGAAACAGTTAAATGTTTAAGGCAATCCAAATGATTGCGGTGAACTACAAGGTATGGGTATTCCTAGTAACCCTAAGCTACTACTCATTATCCGTCTGGATTGTCCTATCGCTACTCAAATACTACTCATTCTTCTCTGTTCGGGTTCTCATATCACGGCACACGTAGTACTAATTTTCCTACGCCTGTTACTATCGTAATGCCTCTAGCTCTCGCACCCGCATTCCTTCCCAATAGAGTGAAGTTGGCATTTTAGCTCAGAATCCAGTGAACGATTTGCAAGATACCTCTTGCCCATTGGCCGTATCCACGATAAATTTGTGGTTGTAGATGCCAAGCCTATCCCACCGTCCATTAAATGGATCGCGCTTTCGTGCCACATCAAGGAGTCTGCAATTTGAATAACGACCACCAATTGCAGCTTCTGGAAATTGACCTCCTCCGTCGAATTTTACGCAAATTGGATTTACCACTAATGCCTTTTGAGATAAATCAAACCAAAAGCGTATTCTGGGCCGTCGCAAGAATTCCACAATCACGAAATCATTAATAACTGCTTGGCATTTGCAATTCCAACGACAGTTGAGGCTCGTCTCTTAATTCGATTGGTTGATTGTAATCCCCCAAACTTGGGTGTGTCGACACTTTTTGTGATTTTGGGCGTTATACGTTTTTTACGTCAGTTGTTGTGCATTCCAATGAGCCAATAACAACTGTTTGCACCAATTACGTTCGCAACTTTACAAAAATTCCACATCGACCAACTGCCAACTGATCGTCATAACTATTCATTCGCCCGATCTGTGGATTTACCGCAACCCGTTTCGGCGAGCTTCTGCTTAAAGCGGATTCGGCCACCGTGAACGTGGAAGCATGAGATGGGCGAACACCGGTTTTCACTTGTTGGTTGGGTTCAAAATAAGCGTCTCAGGTGACTGGAGCCACTGATTGGTTGATACCAGCGAAGCGCACAACAGGCCCGAAAAACCACACTCATAAATAAGAAAAAGTTTGTGCCAGCTAGCGCTTGCTTGAAGGGGGTGGGAGATTCTGTTTTGCCCGGCTTGCCAACAATTTATGTAACCCAGGTATTAAGCGGTTAGGTGTTCCTTAGAATAGGCAATTGTAACACCAGCGATTTTACAGATCAACGGTCCAATGAACGCTAATAATCTGTAACTCGATTGGATCCCGCGAAATGTCTTATTAGATTATGCCGAATACCTGACTATTAAGGAATTTCCGATATGGATACACAGTTCTACTTTTACTACGAAAACTCCAACGGGGTGTGACTGCGTGATCGGGATTCTTGGGAATGTGTGGAGGCAGAAGAGGACAGCCAATAAGGCGGGGATCTGGAAACCCTCCGTTAATACAATGAGAGAATTTTGATTGGCCTACTCTTCATAAATCTGAAACTCATTACTGCTACGAATATTAAGATTTAATCCACCAAACTAAAAAAAATGCTACCACTTTCGATTCGACAAACGAACAGGTCGACACAGCCCAATCGCTTGTTATAACACCAGCAACAAATACTTATACTAATCTATTATAATCTTTATAATTACCACTAATATTCCAAATCGGATTCAAAAGGACTCATTTGGAAACTTCCTTTTTAATGCTATACAAATTGAATGCAATTGTCAATTCAGCAAACATCATTCTTTTTCATGAAGCATTCTTTTCGAATTCATTCAGTGCGCCATTCAGTGTCATTCAGACACCAAATATAGTGTCCTCGAAACGCCGAAAACCTGGAAAAACCTGGAACAGATATAACCTTCGCCTATCACCAAGATCATCCTCTACACGAGCACTGAGGACAGTGCTACACCTGAGAAGGGGGTAATGCAACTCCGCGATGTTTCACCAGGACATCGCGAGGGATTTGAAGGACACAATGTTGACTGCGTACCAATAGGGCGCCATCTTGTGTCAACCACCATTCTATGACGGCGAAGACTGCTATCTGGGTCATCTAGAGTGAGACCACACACTCTCTCCTCCAATACAAGATGCCTCACACTGGATCACACAAGGATGCAGCTGCCTTCATCCACAGTCGCCGAGAGTTGAGCAACTTCCCCCCTTTCCAAACTCATGGACCAGCATCGCAAAAAAAAAAGATGATATACACAGGATGCTGTCTCCAATAATCCACCTCTATAGTGTCTAAACAAAACACGGGTGTTGATATTACGTGGTCGTAAACTCGAATGGATAAATCTTCGTAATTTTTGTGCACGCAGAAATATAGGCACAACGACATTGCTCGTGTGGTGGCCACTTTGGAATGTTCAAGAGGAGAATGAGTAGAAGCTGAGAAGTGATTGGACATTGTAGACAGAGAATGTTTAGAAGCTGAGAAGTGATTGGAAAACCGAGACTTGAGCAATATACTACCTTCACAAACTAATGAAGCAGCATCGTTGTTTTCCCGTTACAAACACCCATCCCATATATACCCAAAGTCTATATAACCTTACCATGCATTTATATCTATTACCATATGTCTGTTCATTTAACTATACCCGTTTCCAACGACGCATCACGTAGACCTTTTGTAGCTCGAATCGCTTCACTTCCTCCTTGGCGTTTTTAGTTGTCAAACGGCCCCACAACATCGCCATCACCTGTGCACGGTGATGGCGCAAGACGGGGTTGTGAGCTCTGTCACTGGGCGGCGCTGAATGTGGCCGAACCACTGCAGCCGACGACGTTGTACAATAGAGTTGACAGCTTCTCCGCGACTTAACATTGAGGCCTTATTTCTTCGTTGTTGGAGATCTTGTCACGCCAGTCTGCTTCACGGATTCGTCGCAGGAACCAGTGATAGATGGCAGACGTTAGCGTTCAGGGGCAACTCTTCAACGTAGACGCGAATTTTCGCTCGAGTGCCCGAGTAGAATTAAAGTCGGTGAAACGTGCTCTGGTTGGCTGTTGGTACTTGTGACGATGTTCCCGTATTCAGCGCAGGGTAAAGATTTTGTCCACTCATCATCGGCTACACAGTCATTAGTGGACTCTCGGGGATCATTAATTGCCTATTTTCGCTCGCCTCGAAATTCATGGCGCATCTAGAACATTCCAAGAGGCGACGGCGTCTGGTCTGGCACCCATCCGTGCTCGAGGAGGACTCGATTCTCGGGTGCAAGGTCGGTCTGCTGTTCTTCTATTGGCTGAGGTGGATTTTAAATAAAGCGTCAGGGTAAGGGCATTTCAGTGTTTGAGTAGTACGGGAATCCGCTGTGAAGTTGCAGATGCCCTCGGGAGCTTGTTAGTGACCGGTTTCAACGACAATGAAGAGCGCCAATCGAACGGCCCGTCAACGATGCAACAAATGTTGTTATGTCTAAGTAATACTAAGGTACTAATCATTATCCATCCGGATCGTCCTGTCGCTACTCAAATACTACTCATTCTTCTGATTCCGGGTTCTCCTATCACTGCAAACGTTCTACTAATTTTAATACGCCTGCTACTATCGTAATGTCTCTAGTTCTCGCTCCCACATTCCTTCCCAATTGAGTGAAGATGGCATTTTAGTTCAGCATCAAGTGAACCAATTGCAAGAAACCTCTTACCAATTGGCCGTATCCTTATTGTGCACGAGAAATTTGTGGTTGCAGATGCCAAGCCGAATTGGAGTACGACGGCTGCCGATTCGGGAATCGCCCTTACCCCTTCCACCGAGATGAGGTGCCCAACGTATTTCACGGTGGTTTGGAACCACTGGCATTTGCAGGGTTTGACTCGGAATCCGGCCTCCCGCTATATCTGGAGGGTTAAAGGAAATGTAATACGTGGTCTTCCCGTGTCCTTGAGAACGCGATGATGTCATCCATGTAGGCGGACGCGAATTTTAACCCTTCAAACAGCGCCTTGGAATATGGCTGGAGCATTAATGAGCACGGAGGGCTTGACTTTACATTCCTTTACATTTCCCATGGAGTCACGAAGGCTGTCTTGTGGCTAGGTCAAGCGTAGTGAAGACGGCGGACCCCGCCAGCTTCGCCATTATGTCCCTCGGCTAGGGAAGTGGTGTCGCAACCTTTACGGTTTGGCTGTTCCATTTTCGGCCACCACACGAGCAATGTCGTTGTGCCTATATTTCTGCGTGCACAAAAATTACGAAGATTTATCTATTCGAGTTTACGACCACGTAATATCAACACCCGTGTTTTGTTTAGACACTATCGAGGTGGATTATTGGAGACAGCATCCTGTGTATATCATCTTTTTTTTCAATGATTACACGTCTAATTATTGACGTGGGAAATCATCCAGGCTCAATAGGTGCTTGAATCAGCCCTCTGTGTCCATAGATACCTGTCTCTTCTTTTCCCTTTCGCTTGAAGTTATTGCGTGCGCAGATGCCAAGGTAACCGCATCTCGCCTTTCCTAGGACACCTCTACGATTTGTTCGTCGACAAGAAGGGTCGGGCTATTTGGTGCGGCGTCCCCAGAAACCGACGCTCCTGTTAAGGCAGAACTGGGGCATCGAGATCCCGAAAAACAGAACCAACTACTCCCCCTCCGATGGCATCGCGTCACGTAGGAGGATGAGGACGTGAAGCGATTAGAGCTACAAAAGGTCTACGGGATGCATCGTTGGAAACAGACCTGGATAACTATCGGCTATGGCCTGGCTGCCTCCAATCGCCGCTCGTGGGCGGATAAGATCCGCGACATCCATGAAGCCGCCGGCTCAATCTATGGCAGGATCTAGCCACCCCTAAGAAGATAAGCTTAGGTGCTCTTCAAAACGCAATTTTAAGTAAATGTTCACAAACATTCGAACATTCTACAAGACCAGCCATTAATAAGCCTCGTGTGACTCCTAAAACCAATTGCTGGCCTCTTCAATTGAATTCTGATTGGAATGCCACATTAAACATACTGATATGACCCTCTTCTAATGGTGGCATTCTGACATAAGAAATGTTAGACCATTTAAGGGGCGGTTTCTAACGGTAATCGTAGAACAGGGATGCAAGTCCAAGGAAGCCATAATGAGAAGACGCATTGAATGGAGTAAATGGGTATAGTAAGATGAACAGATATATGGTAAGGAATATAAATGCATGGTGAGGTTATATAGACTTGGGTTAAGAATGGGATGAGTCTTCATAACGTGAAAATTACGATACTGGTCCATGAGTTTGGAAAGGCAGGAAGTTGCTCAACTCTCGGCGACGGTGGATGAAGGCAGCTGCATCCTTGTTTGATCCTGTTTGAGGAATCCTGTATTGGGGGAGAGTGCGTTGCTTCACTATAGATGAACCAGATAACTGTCGTCGCCGTCATCGATGGCAACCCGTGTAATGGTGGTTGACACAAGAAAGCGTGCTATTGGCGCTTGGTTGACATTGCGTGTCCATGAAATCCCGCGCGATGTCCTGGTAAAACACTGGGGCGTTACATTACCCCCTTCTCAGGTGTAGCACTGTCCTCAGTGCTCGTGGAGATGATGGTCTTGGTGATAGGCGAAGGGTAGATCAGTTCCGAAATGAGTAGGGACATGGAAGCGTCAGCGGATGCGCGTTTGCATCAAAGAAGTGGTAACAGAGCCGGATGTCCATAGGAACGTAGAATTTATACCAAGTATTGGAGGAACTGGTGGAGGCAGTCGTGTGTGACGAAAGGTTCGTTACTTCTGACACCAATGTGACGCTGTTCCAATTGTGGGGTTCTGACCTAAGAAATATTAGACCTTCGATGGGAGTTTGGTAACGGTAATCGATGAACATGGATACACATCCCAGGCCGCCATAATGAGGAGACGCATTGAAATGAAAGAATGGATATAATGAGGCAAACAGTTATAAATGGATGGAGGGGTAAAAATGGGATGGGTATTTATAACGGGAAATCTCCGATGCTGGTTTGGAAAGGGAGGAAGTTGCTCTAGTCTCGACGACTGTGGATTAAGGCAGCGGCTGTGTCCTTGTGAGATCCAGTGTGGGACATCCTGTATTGGAGGAGATAGTTTGTGGTCTTACTCTGTTTAAACCAGATAGCAGTCTTCGCCGTCATAGAAGACGGCCACCCCGTCGAATGGTGGTTGACACAAGAAAGCGTGCTATAGGCGCTTGGTTGACATTGTGTGTCCATGAAATCCCGCGCGATGTCCTGGTAAAACACCGAGGCATTACATTACCCCCTTCTCAGATGTAGCACTGTCCTCAGTGCTCGTGGAGAGGATGGTCTTGGTGATAGGCGAAGGTTAGATCAGTTCCGAAATGAGTATGGACATGGAAGCGTCAGCGGATGCGCGTTTGCATCAAAGAAGTGGTCACAGAGCCGGATGTCCATAGGAAACGTAGAAGTGATACCAAGCATTGGAGGAAAGGGTCGAGGCAGTCGTGTAAGACGTAGGGTTAGTTATTTCTAATGTTGCTCAAGTCTCTGAGACTGTGGATAAAGGCAGCTGCATCCTTGTGCAATCCAGTGTGAGGCATCCTGGATTGAAGGATATAGATGTCGGACACCCCATCTAATGGTGGTTGACACACGATGGCGTCCAATTGACGCGCAGTCGGCATTGTGTGTCCATGAAATCCCGCACGATGTCCAGGTAAAACACCGGGGCGCGACATTATCATCAAACATTAGGCTAAAGCAACAATACTTCACACGCCCAATTGGTCATAAAAAGGCAGTACGATAAAACTAAGATAAGTCCGCATGCATGCTATTGAACTGCTTTCACCGAAAAATCACCCAAATTATTAAATGTGATGATCTACGGTAAAATAAGTATTTTTCTAACAAGCTTAAATGAGAAACATTCTCTTGGCAATGAAACATGACAAGAATCTTTCGTGTGACGCATTCCACTGGCTACATTTAAAGTTTGCCCCCCTGGACATCCCTCCAATTTGCAACCACACTTTTTATCATCATCGGAACCAATATTCATACGTGTAGGTGATCGATAATAAATCTTCCTACAATAATCCTCCGCCTGTGTACACGATTCTGTCTCAAAACCGAGGTTCATTCTTAGTCTAGTTTTTCTCAGGTCTTCGACGTTTCGAGGACACTTGAATTGGTGATCCAACCGCTATTAGCGCACCATTAGCCAGCGGGAAATTCGATTATCGTCGGCTTATGAACTTAATTCTATCAAATATTATGTAAATATCCGGTAACGCCCAGTGTTTCAGGTTTATGGCACATGACGACAGTAATTTGCCCACGCATTGGTCATAAAGTCTCCGCTGGGTTTATCCATGAGGTGATGGCGATAGCGAAATATTTATTTTTTAGAGCCGCGAATGCTTTCCACTTCCCTCTCAATCGCTAGTCCAACCCACTTTCGCTCTCGGCGCTTGCGTCGCAAGACCGCGCCCCGTCCGCGAAGTCCACGAGTCGTCGTTGGGCGGATTGTTTTCCGTTTATGTAGCGAAGACGTCGCGGGGGTTGGGCAGTGGAGTTGCCGCCCATGAAATACGGCCACATCGTTCCACTCTAGGATCTGCCATCCGGACCATGACGGTTTCCGGCATGCGGGGGGTGCCAACGACCTTTACTGGGCCTTCCAACTTGGTCATCTAGCTTCGGTCCCCTTTCGCGATTTACGATCAGCATCAGTTGGCGCAGATCCTTCGGGCTTTGTCTACTCTTGCCGTGTTCGAAGTGTCTGCTCTGTTAGTGAACTCTTTCTCGATGTCGGGGAGCGCTACTCACGATGCGCTTCAAACCACGGGCAATTCGATGGCTTCAACCGAACGTGGCCCTCATGCTCCTCACGGCTCTCCGAAAACAGAATGATGTCGTGCATATATGCAGAAGCGAAGTCTACACCTGAGATTAACGAATCCATGGCCCCTTGAAAGATGGCCGGAGCATTCCTGAGCCTAAATGGCATTGCTCGGCATTCGAACAACACCGCGGGTTTTCTCCTATTTGCCACTCTGGACCCACTCGCAAGGTCCAGAGTGGCGAAGAGTGTGGCGCCCCTAAGATGGCTAAGACGTCGCGAGGGTTAGTAATGGGAGGGTCGAATTGATGTTTCGTCCATTTAACTGGCGATAATCGACATATAATCACAACAACTAATCCCCCTTACGTTGAGACATTCCAACATTCTACAAAGCCAGCCCTCAATAAGCCTCGTGTGACTCCTAAAACAAATTGCTGTCCTCCTCACTAATGAGAAGACGCATTGAATGGAGGAAATGGGTATAGTTAAATGAAAATGGGATGGGTGTTTGTAACGGGAAAACAACGATGCTGCTTCATTAGTTTGTGAAGGTAGTATATTGCTCAAGTCTCGGTTTTCCAATCACTTCTCAGCTTCTAAACATTCTCTGTCTACAATGTCCAATCACTTCTCAGCTTCTACTCATTCTCCTCTTGAACATTCCAAAGTGGCCACCACACGAGCAATGTCGTTGTGCCTATATTTCTGCGTGCACAAAAATTACGAAGATTTATCTATTCGAGTTTACGACCACGTAATATCAACACCCGTGTTTTGTTTAGACACTATCGAGGTGGATTATTGGAGACAGCATCCTGTGTATATCATCTTTTTTTTCAATGATTACACGTCTAATTATTGACGTGGGAAATCATCCAGGCTCAATAGGTGCTTGAATCAGCCCTCTGTGTCCATAGATACCTGTCTCTTCTTTTCCCTTTCGCTTGAAGTTATTGCGTGCGCAGATGCCAAGGTAACCGCATCTCGCCTTTCCTAGGACACCTCTACGATTTGTTCGTCGACAAGAAGGGTCGGGCTATTTGGTGCGGCGTCCCCAGAAACCGACGCTCCTGTTAAGGCAGAACTGGGGCATCGAGATCCCGAAAAACAGAACCAACTACTCCCCCTCCGATGGCATCGCGTCACGTAGGAGGATGAGGACGTGAAGCGATTAGAGCTACAAAAGGTCTACGGGATGCATCGTTGGAAACAGACCTGGATAACTATCGGCTATGGCCTGGCTGCCTCCAATCGCCGCTCGTGGGCGGATAAGATCCGCGACATCCATGAAGCCGCCGGCTCAATCTATGGCAGGATCTAGCCACCCCTAAGAAGATAAGCTTAGGTGCTCTTCAAAACGCAATTTTAAGTAAATGTTCACAAACATTCGAACATTCTACAAGACCAGCCATTAATAAGCCTCGTGTGACTCCTAAAACCAATTGCTGGCCTCTTCAATTGAATTCTGATTGGAATGCCACATTAAACATACTGATATGACCCTCTTCTAATGGTGGCATTCTGACATAAGAAATGTTAGACCATTTAAGGGGCGGTTTCTAACGGTAATCGTAGAACAGGGATGCAAGTCCAAGGAAGCCATAATGAGAAGACGCATTGAATGGAGTAAATGGGTATAGTAAGATGAACAGATATATGGTAAGGAATATAAATGCATGGTGAGGTTATATAGACTTGGGTTAAGAATGGGATGAGTCTTCATAACGTGAAAATTACGATACTGGTCCATGAGTTTGGAAAGGCAGGAAGTTGCTCAACTCTCGGCGACGGTGGATGAAGGCAGCTGCATCCTTGTTTGATCCTGTTTGAGGAATCCTGTATTGGGGGAGAGTGCGTTGCTTCACTATAGATGAACCAGATAACTGTCGTCGCCGTCATCGATGGCAACCCGTGTAATGGTGGTTGACACAAGAAAGCGTGCTATTGGCGCTTGGTTGACATTGCGTGTCCATGAAATCCCGCGCGATGTCCTGGTAAAACACTGGGGCGTTACATTACCCCCTTCTCAGGTGTAGCACTGTCCTCAGTGCTCGTGGAGATGATGGTCTTGGTGATAGGCGAAGGGTAGATCAGTTCCGAAATGAGTAGGGACATGGAAGCGTCAGCGGATGCGCGTTTGCATCAAAGAAGTGGTAACAGAGCCGGATGTCCATAGGAACGTAGAATTTATACCAAGTATTGGAGGAACTGGTGGAGGCAGTCGTGTGTGACGAAAGGTTCGTTACTTCTGACACCAATGTGACGCTGTTCCAATTGTGGGGTTCTGACCTAAGAAATATTAGACCTTCGATGGGAGTTTGGTAACGGTAATCGATGAACATGGATACACATCCCAGGCCGCCATAATGAGGAGACGCATTGAAATGAAAGAATGGATATAATGAGGCAAACAGTTATAAATGGATGGAGGGGTAAAAATGGGATGGGTATTTATAACGGGAAATCTCCGATGCTGGTTTGGAAAGGGAGGAAGTTGCTCTAGTCTCGACGACTGTGGATTAAGGCAGCGGCTGTGTCCTTGTGAGATCCAGTGTGGGACATCCTGTATTGGAGGAGATAGTTTGTGGTCTTACTCTGTTTAAACCAGATAGCAGTCTTCGCCGTCATAGAAGACGGCCACCCCGTCGAATGGTGGTTGACACAAGAAAGCGTGCTATAGGCGCTTGGTTGACATTGTGTGTCCATGAAATCCCGCGCGATGTCCTGGTAAAACACCGAGGCATTACATTACCCCCTTCTCAGATGTAGCACTGTCGTCAGTGCTCGTGGAGAGGATGGTCTTGGTGATAGGCGAAGGTTAGATCAGTTCCGAAATGAGTATGGACATGGAAGCGTCAGCGGATGCGCGTTTGCATCAAAGAAGTGGTCACAGAGCCGGATGTCCATAGGAAACGTAGAAGTGATACCAAGCATTGGAGGAAAGGGTCGAGGCAGTCGTGTAAGACGTAGGGTTAGTTATTTCTAATGTTGCTCAAGTCTCTGAGACTGTGGATAAAGGCAGCTGCATCCTTGTGCAATCCAGTGTGAGGCATCCTGGATTGAAGGATATAGATGTCGGACACCCCATCTAATGGTGGTTGACACACGATGGCGTCCAATTGACGCGCAGTCGGCATTGTGTGTCCATGAAATCCCGCACGATGTCCAGGTAAAACACCGGGGCGCGACATTATCATCAAACATTAGGCTAAAGCAACAATACTTCACACGCCCAATTGGTCATAAAAAGGCAGTACGATAAAACTAAGATAAGTCCGCATGCATGCTATTGAACTGCTTTCACCGAAAAATCACCCAAATTATTAAATGTGATGATCTACGGTAAAATAAGTATTTTTCTAACAAGCTTAAATGAGAAACATTCTCTTGGCAATGAAACATGACAAGAATCTTTCGTGTGACGCATTCCACTGGCTACATTTAAAGTTTGCCCCCCTGGACATCCCTCCAATTTGCAACCACACTTTTTATCATCATCGGAACCAATATTCATACGTGTAGGTGATCGATAATAAATCTTCCTACAATAATCCTCCGCCTGTGTACACGATTCTGTCTCAAAACCGAGGTTCATTCTTAGTCTAGTTTTTCTCAGGTCTTCGACGTTTCGAGGACACTTGAATTGGTGATCCAACCGCTATTAGCGCACCATTAGCCAGCGGGAAATTCGATTATCGTCGGCTTATGAACTTAATTCTATCAAATATTATGTAAATATCCGGTAACGCCCAGTGTTTCAGGTTTATGGCACATGACGACAGTAATTTGCCCACGCATTGGTCATAAAGTCTCCGCTGGGTTTATCCATGAGGTGATGGCGATAGCGAAATATTTATTTTTTAGAGCCGCGAATGCTTTCCACTTCCCTCTCAATCGCTAGTCCAACCCACTTTCGCTCTCGGCGCTTGCGTCGCCTGACCGCGCCCCGTCCGCGAAGTCCACGAGTCGTCGTTGGGCGGATTGTTTTCAATTTATTTAGCGAAGACGTCGCAGGGGTTGGGTAGTGGAGTTGCCGCCCATGAAATACGGCCACATCGTTCCACTCTAGGTTCTGCCATCCGGACCATGACGGTTTCCGGCATGCGGGGGGTGCCAACGACCTTTACTGGGCCTTCCAACTTGGTCATCAAGCTTCGGTCCGTTTTCGCGATTTACGATCAGCATCAGTTGGCGCAGATCCTTCGGGCTTTGTCTACTCTTGCCGTGTTCGAAGCGTCTGCTCTGTTAGTGAACTCTTTCTCGATGTCGGGGAGCGCTACTCACGATGCGCTTCAAACCACCGGGCAATTCGATGGCTTCAACCGAAACCCGCCTTCTTGGAGGATTTGAAGGACTAAACCGAACGTGACCCTCATGCTCCTCATGGCTCTCCGAAAACAGAATGATGTCGTGCATATATGCAGAAGCGTAGTCTACACCTGAGATTAACGAATCCATGGCCCCTTGAAAGATGGCCGGAGCATTCCTGAGCCTAAATGGCATTGCTCGGCATGCGAACAACACCGCGGGTTTTCTCCTATTTGCCACTCTGGACCCACTCGCAAGGTCCAGAGTGGCGAAGAGTGTGGCGCCCCTAAGATGGCTAAGACGTCGCGAGGGTTAGTAATGGGAGTTGCGAATTGATGTTTCGTCCATTTAACTGGCGATAATCGACATATAATCACCACAATTAATCCCCCTTACGTTGAGACATTCCAACATTCTACAAAGCCAGCCCTCAATAAGCCTCGTGTGACTCCTAAAACAAATTGTTGTCCTCCTCACTAATGAGAAGACGCATTGAATGGAGGAAATGGGTATAGTTAAATGAACAGATATAGGGTAATAGATATAAATGCATCGTAGGGTTATAACGACTTTGGGTAAATATGGGATGGGTGTTTGTAACGGGAAAACAACGATGCCGCTTCATGCGTTTGGAGATGGTGGATATTGCTTAAGTCTCGGTTTTCCTATCACTTCTCAGCTTCTAATCATTCTCTCGCAATCCCTGCCGTTTATTATCTCTCTCCTCCGTCTGGGTTATCCATTCAATTCTCAAATCAAAATACCTCGATTAAATTATCCTAGAAAGCAGATAATGAAACTCCGGAAATCGCTTCACTCAATAATGCTTATGTATCTCCGGCGTTTCATACAACTTTTAAAAAGCTCAATCCATGTAAAAACCTTTGTCCATGCCTGTAAATTTTAACCTCTTTGTACATTGGTGCACTTGATTTTTCCTGTCTTCAACTATTCTGACTTTTAAACCCCCGTAGTCTCGTTTTCTAGTGACCTGCCAATCCTCTCCATCCATCCTCTCAATGCCACTTAACTAGTTCTAAACTTTTTGCTGCTCGTATATTAGATGACCCCTCCCTCAAGTTTATCCAATTGCTACCCATAACTGTAACCTATTCAACTCAGTTCGCTATTTTTAAGTAGTGGAGGTGGCGATTAGTACATCTTATTGACAAAGGTTTCACGAATGTTTCCAGATTCGCGGCATACTTATCCGGTTTCAAACCGCGTTCCAGAACACAATCCCGTGAATGGTTATTCGGCGAGGTTATTTGTTATACGGCGACATCGAGATTGGCTGATTGTTAAACAAGTCTACATTTCGTCGTATACCATCTGCGTCCTTGCAATAGTTGAACTCTACACTTCCCCGAGACCCATGAGACAACCACTGAGAACGAAAGGCCAATGCACCGACGCAAATCTGATTGGGGGCTTTTTGACAGAGTTACAAAGTTGAAATAAAGATTTTACTTTTCTTCCAACAGTGCGTCCTTTTTACTTCTCGAAATATTCTTGACATTGACATTGCTAAAGCAGACTACGGATTTTCCTCTGGGCCTCCAAAATCGTGAGGATTTCCACGTCACCGCGTTTCTGGATTGCCTCTGCATACACCCTGAAGGCCTCAAACAGTTCTTTTCCGTTCACCTCTCTTCCGAATATCTTTTTGGTCGGTAGTGTTTCAGTTGAGAGCAACCATGGTACGTATTGTTTTACATGGTCGACAAATTGTTTATCTAATTTTCCAGCTTGACCTTTAAAGGCTTCATCTTCCCAAACGACATTTCCTGGATAGGGAAAAAGGTAGCAGGACAGTTTGTCGAAGCAACCGGCGATAAATTCCAAACAACCACATACTTTAAGTGTATTATTTGAAATGTATGAACACTTAGGTGGCAATTAAAGACCACTAAATTTAGCCACATTTAGTGGCTTAATCGCCATATACTTGGGATTGAGTGCCTTGCTACTGAATAATTAGTAGTAACAATTAATTTCCAAACATCATTAACTATCCGCTTCATCGATCTGTCAGCCATTGAATTCGAGGGGAGGCTAGAGAGACGAGGTTATGGATTTTTGTAGTGTAGTGCCAGAGTGATACGCGATTCAGCCTCGAGGATATGGGCCTGCAGAGGAGAAATATAATTTAACATGAGATCTTTATCTCATCCCGCTAGATCCTAAACCGGCGGCTTCATGCATCTTAACATTTCCATGAAGCCTACTCTTGGGGATATTAGTAGTAGTAGTAGTAGTCGTGTAGAGCGGACGGCGTCAGAATAAGGCACTATAGCTTCGCCAGCGCCACCCGAAATTTCATCTTTACGAACATAACATCCTCCTCTTTATACCCCGAATATCTCCCTAGAAAGGCTATTTAAAAACCGATTAAAGGTCGTACTTCAATCTCCCGGGTGTCCGTAATGTGCGCAACCTTTGACTTATTCCAAGATCGAAGCTTGTAATTAAAGCAATAGCGACTGCTCGAACCTTCTGGAACGGAAAATCCAATGCAAGGGGGGTTTGGGAATCGATTTTATTGGGTACCGAACCAGAACCTCTCGCTTGATGCGGAAGCTGTCATCGTTTAATCGCCGTCTTCTGGAATCACCCAGACGACAACAATGAGAAAACCCTGACAATGGGACAGTAAGGGGAAGAATAAGAAGGACAACAACAGTGGCTCACTTTATCCTGGTCAATTATCGGTGGAACCGGGCTTGTGGTGTTGCCAACCGAGCCAGAATCCTTATTCTCGCAAACGCCTTTGCCCGAGACGATGGAGCCGAAAACGGTCACCCCCAGAAGGACGGCGAACACCTCAGAAAACATTCCTGAAAGATATAAGGCACAGAATAAGACGAGGTTTTATTGGTAGGAGTCACTGATGGCCATTTAAAAAAAAAATCAAGCGAAATGCACCCGAAATTCACCAAACAGCCAATCACAATTGGCTACTACGGCGTGGGGAGTGACCTTGAAATGGTGGCGCGAGTCTGACGAAATGCAGCCGCCCGTCATAGTCTGGCTACGAGCCAACCGCGACGGAGAGGCCAAAGGCGACGTCTGACGCGCGAAAAAACATACGCAGGATCTCAAGAAAAACATTTCGTCCTTGCGGTGACCCGGAGTCGAACCCAAGTTCACCATCGGGCAACGAGTTTGCAAGAAAATGCAACTTTTGTGGACATTTGAGTGCTTTGAAGGTGAGATGACGGTTTATTCGTTGGAGAGGAGAAGTAAAAAGTCGACGATTGTAAATCTTCTTCTTGCTTGGTGCGACTACCACTGAAAGCCAAATCAGTGGAGATAGGAAAGTATTCCTGTCTCCACGGCCTTGCGAGCTTCTCTGTGTCGCTACTGGAGAGCTGGTCGAGCGAGTCCGCTTTCAGGATTGGTCGAAGTCACCAGCGATTGAATACTTCCAATCTCGCGCAATGGTAGGTTTCACAGCTGTCAGTTTGGATGGTGCTGATAGTGAAGACTGCAACGCGTAGTTGAACCCATTCGGAGTATTTTAGAGCTGAAGATCGGCGAGGATGGTTTTCAGAGCATGTCGAGAAGACTTTTGTTTTCATCTTGTTCATCTCCAGACTGCCGACTGCCTTTGCTAAGTCATTTAATCGGCTTAGTGCCGGTTACAGGGCAGTGGGGGTCAACGATATTGTAAGCGAACTCTTGGTCGCCGATGAGAAAGTACGGGTCATTGTACACCGTTGTAATTAGCGGTTGATAACGACCACCTTCAATTTGTTGCTTTCGGTGACTTTTTTAGAAATAAATGAAATTACTCTGGGCGCTCAGAACTGCCTAGTCGTGTTCCCATTAACACAAAACCAATTAGAACTAAAACATTCGTAAAACATGTCATAACATTTTGCCGTAACCCCCTCCCCGATCCGAATTGATGCACGGGGGTCACTTGATTGGAGATTTGGCGAAATTTGAAGCTGCGTTTAACATGACAAATGCAATGAGTAAGATACTTACGATACGCCGTCAGTGTGTCTCTTTCTCGAGGATTATCGGTCAGAACCATCGTCATTGAACTGTACGGGACGTGAAAACACTACATTGGAAAAGAAAATTAAGAACACTGGAGCACATTTGATGATCGCCATCTGCCCTCCTTCCTCTAATTATATACTCACATAATTTCAAATATTTGAAAAAAAGACAACAGGAATTTGCAAATAAATAGTTGGACGACTGTCCACAATTATATGTCTAATACCAACTTCCAGTATCGAATTTATATTTAAATGCTTAACATTTACGTCCTCGTGAGTTTCATAAAGCCACAATGATTTAAATTTAACATTTATTTCCTGAAAACAATTTTTTCCCCATTTATAAACAGACCGAAATGTGGTATTTGTCATTAAAACAGCGGAGCAATTTAAAAAAATTCTTACTGTTAGTCCAATTTGTAGTAAAATGACAGCGGTCACATACACGGCTAGTTTGCCCATAACCGATAAATCTACTGTGTAAAACAAGGCAAAAAAGGAAGCGACGAACACTGGAGTAGATAATAGAATCCTGAAAACCAAAAAATACGTTAAAATCACAATATTTCTCATTTAAAATAGCACATACCATGGTCGTTTACGTCCAATGCGTGTGTTGGTTTTTAACACAAGATAACCAACAATGGGGTCGGTAAGAGCATCTGAAATGCGTGCTGCAATCTGAATTATTGACAAGTAACGTGGTGGTAATTTTACAGTCTCCAACAAGAATATTGGTAGAAAGAATGAGAGGATATTTGAAAGCAGCTGCAAAGGAATACCACCAGCTGCAAACGTTAACCGGCGCCAGAGAGGAAGGCGATGATCATTTTTTAAGTCGACCGTTGCAATATAACCGTTTTTGCAAGAATCTCCGGTGTCGCTACAATCTTTACTTCGTGCAGCATCATCCTCCCTCATTTAAAGTACAACCAAATAATAAAACAATTAAAAATGTGCTTAATGCAATCATTACATGAATCTGATATACTTAAACAAAACAATTTATAACATAGACATTTTGCTATTCTACATTTACATTAAATATTAAGCGGAATAGAATATAAAAATTGTTGATTAATTTAACCGAACTGATCTGAATTGCTCTTTATATTTAATTATACTAATTGACTAATATTGACCATATCTACAAACGTAAATCACCGTAATAAAGGACATTCGCTGGATGACTCTGAATTTAAAGTTAGGGAACAAAATATGCATGTCAGACCTCACATCAATATCATCTTTTCCAGTTGCTTTTATTTCGATCATTGCCCACAAAACGCGTCACTCGTTTGGATAAAAAGCCTCCACTCGCTTCCTCGACTCAACAAAGGAGCCTATAGAGCCTCCGCGATCGTATTGGGCGAATATTGTCACTTTTCTACTAGCTGACAGCCTTCTTCACTTCACTGACCGATTGAACGACTTGTATAGATTAATTCCCGACGCAGTGCTGTAGTGCCTGGGTGTTAAAAACTCGAATTTAATCGTTTGGCACTGATGCTGCTAGCGCGCTACTGGCACGGAATCGCTGTTTAAAGTTAGCAGGTTGTCTTTGTTGAAGAAAAAACGGAAATAGATTAATTTCTTATCTCTGTGGAAATGTTGACGCCCCCAGGTTGTGATCGACCTCGGACCCAGCTGTCCTGATTGATCGACATACTTTGCGGGGTTTCCTTGCTGCCCACCACAATAAAATTTGGACTTTCGGTATGTTTGTATAATCTTTACAACAAGGAGATACAAATTAAGGAATTTATCCATTACACACAAGACGGAACAGCTACTCGGAAAAATGCATCATTCCATTGCTCCTTTAAGTTTAAAACTTCGGAGCCTTGAGACCTTTATATGGCGCCGAATTGGCGGTCGTCCAGATTTTCTGAAGGGATTCGAGGCTGTTGAAATAAATATTGACCGCCCCGCCCCTGACGAATCCCCATGATTAATCCTCGAACAATATAAAAATATATTTTGTTCATGAAGTGATTATTGTTTGAATCTCGGTTAAAAAGAGAGCCAAATGCGTTATATAACTTAAAGCAGACGTCTAATTATTCTATTTTGTGATTTACATAAAGATATTATGGTCCCAATTAAGATTTGTTAGTTAAACATTACCAGATATCGTGGTGAAAATTTAATAATAATAATAATAATAATAATAATAATAATGGTATTCACCTTATTAAGGTCCCGAGGACTAGAACCTTTAACATTAAAAGTGACAACAAACAATATATTGTACGAATAACCCGGTCGTCGATGAATCAGTGCGTGTTAATACGTCAGTTATCGATTAGGAAAAGCAGAACTCAGACTTAATGTACGTCAAGGGTTTAATTTGTCCTGTTGTAAATTTACCTCGCTATTTACTGTATTGGCGTAACATATTCTTGTTGTTAATTTTAATAATAATCTAATGTCACGCTTCTGGTCGCTGATTAATTCTCCGGAATTGCACGCACATATTGTAATTCGAAGACTTCGTGGCTCAAAAATCAGAATGGCACGATGGCCCAAGATGAATGAATAATATTCTTAACAATAGTTAGGGCTCGACCTAGGGCGAAAACGCCGACAAGGCGCGATGCCTAGCTACCTGTCTAGACACACGTGAGGCGTGTCGTGGAAAAATTGGGGTGGCCGGCCTCCTGTGTCGTCGATGTTGTCTGGTTGATCAAATTAAAGATGCGATAGACATTATGGTCTTAATCATTTGCTAAAATCTAAAGACAACAGTGTTATCTGCATGCTTTCCGGGATTCTCGTTTTTACACATTGAGCTCAACAAAATTCGATTAGTTTACTTGTGTCATTTGCGAATGCCATTTGTGGACGTGTTTTCATAAATAAAAGCAGGACAATCGTTGTCCGCATCATCGGGATTCAATAATTGATTTTCACTCTTTTGGGTAACCAAATGGCGAGTTTCCTTAACCCATTGACCTTTAAGAGAATCATACCTAAAAACATTCACGCACTGACATGTCAATAGCATCTCGAAGAACCCTTTTTCTTTCGTGGCAAGTTTGCTGAGTCAACCAATCACAAAAAGCGTGAATCACAAATGTGAAAAAACAAACTCCACGCTCTTGAATTGCGGTTAATTCCCCCGATATATGAGCACTGTTGATCAAGGTGTATTGGTCCAGGAGTTTAACGGCGGTCATTCTATTTCCCGAGACCACTTGATTTTTCCTTACTTCAAATGTTCTGCCAATCCTGTCCATCTAAGAAGGATCATCGTTCAATGCCACTTCACTAGTTCTACACTATTTGCTGCTCGTATATTAGATGACCCCACTCTAAAGTTTATCCAATTGCAAATATCTTCGACCGAGGACGAGAGACGCCCGCATTAAATGGTTCTGAAGGGCATTTCAAAAGTCCGAACGCGGTTCTTTTCCTAATAACCTTTGACATTCTTGGCACATTGCTACCCGTAACTGTAACCTATTCTACTCAGTTCGCTATTTTTAAGTAGTGCAGGTGGCGATTAGTAGTACATCTTATTGACAAAGGTTTCACGAATGTTTCCAGATTCGCGGCATGCTTATCCGGTTTCAAACCGCGTTCCAGAACACAATCCCGTTTATGGTTATACGGCGAGGTTATCCGTTATACGGCGACATCGAGATTGGCTGATTGTTAAACAAGTCTACATTTCGTCGTATAACATCAACGTCCTTGCAATAGTTGAACTCTACACTTCCCCGAGACCCACGAGACACAGCCATTGAGAACGAAAGGCGAATGCACCGACGCAAATCTGATTGAGGGCGTTTTGACAGAGTTACAAAGATGAAATAAGGATTTTACATTTCTTCCAACAGTGCGTCCTCTTTCTTCTCGAAATATTATTTGAGGTTTTCAACCTCGTTCATTACAGAGCTAAAATAGAGGGTGGGGTCTTAATTTACATTTAAATACATTTTAATTTTGAAAATCAATGGAGCACTCACGTAATGTAGTCGATGACGTCACATAGATCGCCAACAGTTTTTATTTTATCAGTCCCAAGTTTCGGAAGGTCATGTGATGTATTGTTCCGAAGAAATGACGACACTTTTTCTTTTAATTTCGTTGGTGACTCTTGTATCTCCTTTAACAAGTCTCTAAGACACACGATGAAAAATGGTGCATTAATAGCCAGAACCGAAACGGCAGATCTGGCCCAATACTTACTCACTCTGAACGTTAGCTACAAACTTTTTTTTCCACCAGGTATATTTAAATTCGTAAGATTTAAGATCATCGAAGGACGGGGTGTAGTAACCGGTGTATGTTGGATCGCACGATGCCTCTGAATCTTTTACGATTTTATCCTTGATATCGTTTAAGAATCTTTTGCGTCCCTCAAGGTATTCAGAGAATTCGTCGCAAATTTCCAATTTAGTCTGAAAAAAAACGGAAGGTTTTGATCATCGGAACAGGCCAGTTGTTCCGTAAACGGAAGTCTTTCGATGTCCTCGTGAATTCAAACACGTAACACAACTATGTTGCACTGCTCGAGATTCCTTGTGTTAGACAACCTGTGAGGCCCCGCGTTAACACTCACCTTTTCATTGGCCGCTTTCTCCGCCGCCAAACGTTCTTGTAGCTGAAGTTGTTTCTGAAATGCGAGAGGATGTTCATGCTAGAGGTTGTCAGCAGAAAGAAGCCGCTTGAAACTTCAACGCACTTTTAAACGGGGTATTACACTATTGCATATTCTATTCTAGATCAACACATTTCATCGAAGAGAATAAAATGAAGCAGCATAATGCAACGTTGGATCCGAGATCACAATGCTGGCAAAAGACACCAAGAACAAAATAGTAGACTAGCACCAGGCTTGGCAGACTGAATCTGCCGTAGAAATCAATCGTGGGAGCAATTATAAGAAGACACCCCTATCCATGGCAACACGCAAAATTTTCTTATAACAGGAATGCATCTTAGTCTGAAACAACGGAAGGTTTTGATCATCGGAACAGGCCATATGTACCGTAAAACGGAAGTCTTTCGATGTCCTCGTGAATTCAAACACGTAACACAACTATGTTGCACTGCTCGAGATTCCTTGTGTTAGACAACCTGTGAGGCCCCGCGTTAACACTCACCTTTTCATTGGCCGCTTTCTCCGCCGCCAAACGTTCTTGTAGCTGAAGTTGTTCCTGAAAAGCGAGAGGATGTTCATGCTAGAGGTTGTCAGCAGAAAGAAGCCGCTTGAAACTTCAACGCACTTTTAAACGGGGTATTACACTATTGCATATTCTATTCTAGATCAACACATTTCATCGAAGAGAATAAAATGAAGCAGCATAATGCAACGTTGGATCCGAGATCACAATGCTGGCAAAAGACACCAAGAACAAAATAGTAGACTAGCACCAGGCTTGGCAGACTGAATCTGCCGTAGAAATCAATCGTGGGAGCAATTATAAGAAGACACCCCTATCCATGGCAACACGCAAAATTTTCTTATAACAGGAATGCATCTTAGTCTGAAACAACGGAAGGTTTTGATCATCGGAACAGGCCATATGTACCGTAAAACGGGACTCTTTCGATGTCCTCGTGAATTCAAACACGTAACACAACTATGTTGCACTGCTCGAGATTCCTTGTGTTAGACAACCTGTGAGGCCCCGCGTTAACACTCACCTTTTCATTGGCCGCTTTCTCCGCCGCCAAACGTTCTTGTAGCTGAAGTTGTTTCTGAAAAGCGAGAGGATGTTCATGCTAGAGGTTGTCAGCAGAAAGAAGCCGCTTGAAACTTCAACGCACTTTTAAACGGGGTATTACACTATTGCATATTCTATTCTAGATCAACACATTTCATCGAAGAGAATAAAATGAAGCAGCATAATGCAACGTTGGATCCGAGATCACAATGCTGGCAAAAGACACCAAGAACAAAATAGTAGACTAGCACCAGGCTTGGCAGACTGAATCTGCCGTAGAAATCAATCGCGGGAGCAATTATAAGAAGACACCCCGATCCATGGCAACACGCAAAATTTTCTTATAACAGGAATGCATCTTAGTCTGAAACAACGGAAGGTTTTGATCATCGGAACAGGCCATATGTACCGTAAAACGGGACTCTTTCGATGTCCTCGTGAATTCAAACACGTAACACAACTATGTTGCACTGCTCGAGATTCCTTGTGTTAGACAACCTGTGAGGCCCCGCGTTAACACTCACCTTTTCATTGGCCGCTTTCTCCGCCGCCAAACGTTCTTGTAGCTGAAGTTGTTTCTGAAATGCGAGAGGATGTTCATGCTAGAGGTTGTCAGCAGAAAGAAGCCGCGTGAACCTTCAACGCGCTTTTAATCGGGGTATTACACTATTGCATATTCTATTCTAGATCAACACATTTCATCGAAGAGAATAAAATGAAGCAGCATAATGCAACGTTGGATCCGAGATCACAATGCTGGCATATGTACCGTAAACGGGACTCTTTCGATGTCCTCGTGAATTCAAACACGTAACACAACTATGTTGCACTGCTCGAGATTCCTTGTGTTAGACAACCTGTGAGGCCCCGCGTTAACACTCACCTTTTCATTGGCCGCTTTCTCCGCCGCCAAACGTTCTTGTAGCTGAAGTTGTTTCTGAAAAGCGAGAGGATGTTCATGCTAGAGGTTGTCAGCAGAAAGAAGCCGTGTGAAACTTCAACGCGCTTTTAATCGGGGTATTACACTATTGCATATTCTATTCTAGATCAACACATTTCATCGAAGAGAATAAAATGAAGCAGCATAATGCAACGTTGGATCCGAGATCACAATGCTGGCATATGTACCGTAAACGGGACTCTTTCGATGTCCTCGTGAATTCAAACACGTAACACAACTATGTTGCACTGCTCGAGATTCCTTGTGTTAGACAACCTGTGAGGCCCCGCGTTAACACTCACCTTTTCATTGGCCGCTTTCTCCGCCGCCAAACGTTCTTGTAGCTGAAGTTGTTTCTGAAAAGCGAGAGGATGTTCATGCTAGAGGTTGTCAGCAGAAAGAAGCCGCGTGAACCTTCAACGCGCTTTTAATCGGGGTATTACACTATTGCATATTCTATTCTAGATCAACACATTTCATCGAAGAGAATAAAATGAAGCAGCATAATGCAACGTTGGATCCGAGATCACAATGCTGGCAAAAGACACCAAGAACAAAATAGTAGACTAGCACCAGGCTTGGCAGACTGAATCGTTGGTGAAAATAAACTTTGGGAGCAATTATTTGAAGACACCTAGATCCATGGCAATACGCAAAATTTTCTTAGAACAGTAATGCATCTTAGTCTGAAACAACGGAAGGTTTTGATCATCGGAACAGGCCATATGTACCGTAAACGGGACTCTTTCGATGTCCTCGTGAATTCAAACATGTAACACAACTATGTTGTACTTCTCGAGATTCCTTATCTGCGTTGATGACTTGGGGTCAACTCTCTCATGTCAGCTTACCTTGTGAGAGGCTGAGATATTTGTGTATTCATCATTGATGTCACTTGCTAGCTTCTTTTTGATTTCAGGTGCTGCGAATTCTTTAACAGACTCGTCGTACTTCGAGAGAACCTCCGTCGATTTCGTTGTGTGTTTTTCATTCAGTTGTTTAAGGGTAATTGATCCATTCTAGAACAATCCAATGGTCGGGCTTTTGATTCCTATTCTCGTGTGTTAGTTAGCAATTAGCTATTATGATTAATTTTGTTGTGAAGACGTTTGGCGTGGTGTCATTTAATCTTACCTCTTTCATGGCCGCTTTGTACGCGTCCAACGCTTTGCCAGCGGCATCAACGCAGCGCAATTTCCTCTGGGCCCCCAAAATCGTGGGGATTTCCACGTTACCGCATTTCTGGATTGCCTCTGCATACATTTTGAAGGCGTCAAACAGTTCTTTTCCGTTCATTTCTTTTCCGAGTATTTTTTTGGTTGGTAGTGTTTCAGTCGACAGCAACCATGGTATGTATTCCTTTAAATGGTCGACAAATTGTTTATCTAATTTTCCAACTTGACCTTTAAAGTCTGCATCTTCCCCAACGACTTTTCCTGGATTGGGAAAAAGGTAGCAGGACAGTTTGTCAAAGCAACCGGCGATATCCTTTCTCAGTTCGATATTCTTCGGCTGGCGATTTTTATTATTCTAAAGGGAATTTAAAAAAACGTAAACAGGAGCAAGTAAGTGTAGCAACCCGTTATGTGTCTAGCCCAGTGTTCCGCGGACCACTGGTCTAGCCAGTCAAAGTTCGCGTTGGCGGGTTCGGATTTGGGGTCAAATGTATAACGTATCGAATCGCATGAAAACCTACGTAAAGAAAGATTTGCAGATACTTCTCCCCACCTTCACGGCCGTAGGGGTTCGTTGTAGCTTTGTCCCAATCACGCACGAGGAAGTGGAGATGCTTCAAAGAAACGGAAATCAATCAGACTTATGTAGGGGCGATTTATGCGACCGAATGTTGACAGACGAGGGTGGTGGGACAAGCGACGTGGGGACATTTGAATCAGGCGTGGTTGTCTGCGCGTTATGGGAATTAATATCATTTAGCACATCTTATTATCTATAAGGAAATACCACAACTGCTAGGAACACACTTAACTGACTTATTGTAGTTCCACACGGTTACGTATTCATTTTAAGCAAGTTCACCTGGAAGAGTTCACCAGAGGCCGCAGATTCCTTGCCATAATCAACGAACAGCTGCAGACTTTCCAAAATATACTCATTGATTTGCATTGAAACGTTGAGAATCTGAGTGCTGCAAAGCAGCATACTGACAACGAATATCATCATTTCAGTTTTTGTGCTGCTTCCTCCGTCAAACAGGCCTTGTGTATCCAGAAGAAGAAGCGATCGGTTGTTGTCAATGTCCAATAGCTCACCCCAGGCCACGATGCCCTTTGTTTGACTGTCAATCCCGGCTAACCAATGAAAACCATCCAATGCTTTAGTAGCATCTCCAATCCAGTCAGCATCTTTCCTTTGACTGCTGAGGTAGCGCAACATGAAGTTCAACAGGAATGACTTTCCTTTTCGGTACTCCCCACAAATTGAGACAACTGCAATGTTCTTTTGGCTTTTTCCAAGCAAGGCTTCCAATTTAGCATAATCGATTTGCAGGGTGTCATTACCATCGATATACGCAATTTGCACCGTCTTACTGCGTTGAGCGCTCATGGCTAAATGAATGATTCTCTGTGTGTGCTTGCGAGGTTTAAATGAATTCACACGGGTGGCACCAATATCTTCGGCTGATCGTGATTGGCTGGTGCTTGGATGCGAAAGCCCTCACTGCAACAACGCCAGGTACGACCAAGCCAATCGTGTGTGTCTTTTACCAATGGTATTTGACGCGCTTTGATTACCTCCAGACAATCAGACAATCTCGGTGTCGCCGGATAACCTCGCCGAATAACCTGCAACTCGCATAACTGGAAATGACGGCCGTTTGTGAAACATTAGTAAATAAGATATACTAAACGCCACCTGCACGACGTAAAAAAAGCGAAATAAGGTGAATACGTGACCGTTATGGGTGGCTATGTGTCTAGAATGTAATTTATTTCGAAATGGAATTAAACTTTTTAATTGCACTTCAGAATTATTTGCAGTGTCAGGGAGGGTCTTTCATTCCCACGGCGCTGGGACGCCACCTCTACCAACTTCCTAAGAAACCTCACTTCCAACTTCCTCTACGCTACAACGCTTTTCTCTACAATGTAATATTTGCCGTTAAGCCCAAGGCCTAGAACGCCGTGGTTGCAGAGAAAACGGATATTTCCAAGGCCGGTCCTAATCGGATTTCTGGTAAGGCCTTTCAAGCTTTCCGTCACGTCTGTGAACGGTAGCAACCGAGACAGTTATAGCAATTCTCAGGGAGCACAAGGAAGTATTTGCTCGATCCACGGTTGAACTAGGCCGGGCATATGGCGTAGCAGCTACTACTCATTCTCCTCCCTCCGGGTTGTCCTATCACTTCTCAGCTTCTACTCATTCACTGTCAACCCCTGCCGAACTGGGCCGTTTGTTATCCCGCATTCCACAACCTCTCATCTGCAGGGCAACAGGAGAAGAAAGACACTCCCACCGCTAAAACCGGGGTGGCGGAAGAGATTTGCATCAATTGGGATGGGTATAGAAGAAAAATAAACTCTTCGTTCATGATTGTGAAATCATGAGATAAAAGTTATTCTCATTTCGCGACCTGTAACAATGTTAAAGGGGGAGAATCCGTTGGACGAGTGGATGGTGGAGCGGTATGCAAGGAGGCTGCGACCTAGGTGGCAGTCCAAATCGTATGGGTGGTTGTTACGGACGAAACTCTTGAGGAAATCGAGGAGTGTCCTATTGGTCCTTTCCACTTGGCCGTTGCCTTGGGGGTGTCCGGTTGTGGTGCGTGTCTTGTGGACGCCTAGCAGGGTGCGGAAATGGCTGAAAACGGCGCTCTCGAAGTTTGATCCTTGGTCGCTGTGGATACTGTCAGGGACACCGTGTTGGGCGACCCAACGGTTCAAGAATGTGAGGAGACCGTCTCCGCTTCCTGGTTCGGGAGTGCTTCGGCTTTGGCCGCTTTGGTAAAGTTGGGGGAAAACGATTTCGATACCGATGCGTTCTCCAGGGGATGCGACAGGCATTGGTTGGAGCGGAGCGATCTGGGTTGGTATTTGGGCCCTTGAAACTGGCACACAGGGTACAGGTTCTGCAGAACGTGTTCACGGCGTCCCGCACCAGTAGCGACGGGAATTTGCGTTTTCACTTCTTTCGTTCTCCTGTATGGCCGAGTTGCTCGTGGACGTCAAGGATCACTTGGTTGACTAGGGACTGCCTCTTTAAGTCACTTCGACACCAACTTGGAAAAACCGTTATGTTAACACAACACTATCTTTTTTGTTTAAAATTCAATTTCAGTAACGAAGATTGCGATACAAAGTTACAAATGCGTTATTGTCTGCAATCTTGAGTAATCGAAACTCTAGTAGTCTCTTTCGTAAAATAAATATGAAATGTGGAATGCCAGCTTAATTATCTTCTTCAGACAGACCACCATTTTCGTCGTCGACTAACGCCTCGACGGTTTGGTAGGCGGTGAAGTTGCAAGCGCCCAGCCAGCTTCAAAAAAAGAGATTTGATTCACCTTAATGTGTGCGTGTCCTGTTGATGACGTTGAGTGCACAAATTGCACTTCTAATTCGCAACGGCCAGAAATTATCGATCGGTATCGAAGACGTCGAGTTTAATCGATCCCTTCGCAAAATGCGAGTGATAAATCCGGTAATGTTGAGTTTAAAATAATAATCATGTTCTCTTGCTGTTTTTTAAAATGTATTATTAGAAATGCAGGGTAAGACATTTTCGGTTTCTCCGATGAGATTGTATTAACACAAAAAGCCTCATCGTGACTAGACAATATTCGGAATCTTTAGGATTAGAAGGCGGCCATTAACTTTTTCCCGATTAAACCAAAAGAATAACAATACCTTATACGTTTTTTTATAACGTTGACCGTACAAAAACAGTCTAATCTTGAGTCTTACGTAAAGAAAGAGAGCATTGTTGGCATATTGACCGTGTACGCAATCAACAAATCAAACATTACTAAAACAATATGCAGTATAAAGAATGAACCCGTTGCTCGAAATTTAGATTGACGTTGCTTATGATGAGGCAAATTAAAAAGGTGGACAGGTACGATCAAATTCGACATGGAATTCGGAGTTGGAGACATAACTTAAAGGCCGTCTGCGCCGACCTTGTCTGTGATCGCGCGCATTGGACGCCATTGGTCGAGACATCAATGAAGCCGGTTCATCCGCTCGTCAGTTCTGCAGCATTCTAAGTTATGGACAAATATGGTATCGCCCTGGGTCCTTATGGTTTTGCAGCTGTTAAGTTCCCACTTGCGAATTATATCTACAGTAGCACAAAACGTAGTGTAAGCAAAGACAATATCAACGAATTCCGTTTTATCGATAAAGAAGTCGTAATTTCGAGCCATTTTCTTCCTCATAACGACTTTTAGTAAACATTTATTTAAAATTGAAAGCGAAATTTGCGATTTTTCATTTACACGAATCCTTATAATTTTAAAACAAGGTCTGGCTTCTTTAAAACAGACACAATTCCGAAAACTGAAATTCTACTATTCAACAAATTACGGCACATTTGTCGATAATGTCCTCAAATCCGTTTTATATGCCGCCGAGAAGCGAGATGAAAACCCCAACCTTCCATGAGGTCAATAAATGAGCTGACAGTCAACTGTACGATGCAGAGCCAATTCGTTCAACAGTGGTGCCCTTTTTAAAACACAATCATTGGACGATTTCCTTTTCGGTGACACCTAATATCTTTTGAATGATTATTTGACATGAGTATGAAGCAAATAAAAAGAATTGATTTCCGTTCAACGCAGAAAACGTTCAGTTTCAGCAGAATTGTCTATTAGTCTGCTCGGATTGAAAAGCCATACGTGAGCCGTATTATTATTTTCTACAATCCTCTGCAACCGTTGTGGGTTCAATCACACAACGTTTTAAGGTCATAGCGTGATTGTGGCACCACGACGAAATGAAATTTGGGTGTGAATGGAGAAGGGTGTAGTTAATGCGTCATTGCGTTAAATAGCTCAGGCAGTCATTCGATTGAACAGCTATGTTAGCAGCAGTCACCCAAGTGTAACTAAGTCGACATTTGATTTAAAACGGGGATTCAGAACGATAACACGATAACTGACGCGAGGCCTCACAAGTAGTCTGACAATAACGTGGCGAGATAAATACTACCCACAAAATATCGCATGCCACGATTTAATGATAAACGCTAATTGCTACCTTGCACACGAGAATAGGAATCAAAAGACTGACTATTGGATTGTTTTAGAATGGATCAATTACCATGAAACAGCAGGATGAAAAACACACAACACTATCTACGCAGTTTCTCTCGAAGTACGACGTGTCCGCTAAAGAGTTGTGTTACATGTTTGAATTCACGAGAACATCGAGAGAGTCCCGTTTACGGTACATATGGCCTATTCCGATGATCAAAACCTTCCGTTTTTAAGACTAAGATGCATTCCTATGACAAGAAAAAACTCGAAGACTTCTTTAAATACCTAGAGGGACGCAAAACATTCTTGAACGACACAAAAACCAAAGTCATCGTGTGTCTTAGAGACTTGTTAAAGGAGGATGAAGAGTCACCAAAGAAATTGAAAGAGAAAGTGAAAGAAATGTCGTTATTTCTGTATAATCGGAAATATGCATTATATGACCTTTCGACACTTGGGACTGGTGAAATAGAAAAGAACCGCGTTCGGACTTTTGAAATGCACTTCAGAACCATTTAATGCGGGCGTCTCTCGTCCTCGGTCGAAGAGATTTGCAATTGGACAAATTTGAGGGAGGGGCCATCTAATATACGAGCAGCAAAAAGTGTACAACCAGTGAAGTGGCATTGAACGATGATCTCTCTTGGATGGAGAGGATTGGCAGGTCACTAGAAAATGAGACAACGGGGGTTAAAAAGTCAGAAAATTTGAAGACAGTGAAAAAAAGTTCAACAATATACAATAAGGTGAAACATACAGGCATGGACAAAGGTTTTTATGCGGATTGAGCTTTTTCAAAGTTTCCTGAAACGCCAAAGTAACAGAGATGACGGCATCTACACGATCACTCTGAAATAATCGGCTGTTGAAAATAACGCCGTCAATTTTTTATTTGAACTCCAAAAAGATTAGTGGGGGGAAGCGATTTCCAGAGTGAAACATCTGCTCTCAGTGAAAATGAAATGGAGATGCATTTTTATTGGTTCGGCAGAAGCCTTGCAGCACGCAGCTGTGATTGGGCAAGGAGGAGAAGGAAGAGGTTCCGTTACCGAATTTTACGTGTTGGTTAGAGAAATAATTGTGAAGCCAATTCGTCAGCCATCCTTCAACGCCATCTTCACGCAGTTGAGAAAGGATGCGGGAGCGTGATAAAGTGTTGAATGCGAAGTCAAAAAATACTCCCTCAGCGGCTTTCGCTCCGGCGTCAACTGAAGAGTGGAGAACTTTAATCTTGCGAGAACTTTGGCATCCAGAATGCTTCTATTGTGATCATTAATTCTAGTTGGAAATTTTAATTCTAGAGATTGTGTTCTTCGTGACTTTAATTGATTGAATGTGATTATCCATATTAATGTTACGACATAGGTTGTACTTTTTGTTTAGAATCACGCCTTCATAGTTAGGTCAGAATAGATTTTATCGATAAAAAAAGGAATCAACCAATAAGAAGACGATCAAAAAATATGTGCAACGCTATTGGGACTCGAAAGACGCTTTACTTTGGTATTATTTTTAAAATGAAGTTCGATTGATAAATAGTGGCGGATTCTGGTACACGGAATTCCACTTGCAAAGGGCTTTTATGTAGGGTCAGAGTTTCGCTTAAGCAGAAGGCCATTCGCCGAAGACCTCTCGAGTACCTCGGTGACTGCCTGTCCAAGCTTTTGAGAGTCGTCATTCGTCTTGTAGGCAGGAATTGCATAAAGTCTGGTCGTCCGCGTATTTCACTAGTGTAACGCTATTATAGGATCGAAGGTAAGACGCGTAATTGTTAAAAAGGAATGGAGATAGAACTACGTCTTGCAACACGCCGCAGTTATTGGACAAGGTGGAGGAGCCTTAGTTGCCATGCCATCTTCACGCAATTGGGATGGAA
>JAPUBX010002566.1:0-12500 GCA_028672205.1 Proteocephalus fallax
AAACACCACTTTGGAAGAAAATCACATTTTACGTTCTTGTTTAGTCTTCCAGAATTACTAAAAGGACTTTGGGGGTCTGTAAACACGAGTTTTTATCTATTGCCAATCAACATAAGTATTCGCTTAGGAAGTGCTTCTGTTATTCTGAATTGGGAGATTTTGCAATTAGGCAGATTCCTAAACAAGTCCGTTTTGGCGGAACCTTTTAATTTTACACCAATCCCCAATTCGTCTCTATGCTCAGCGTTTACCGAAAAGCACCTCATATCGGACTTTGAGGCTAAACTAAACCTGTCCGTTTGCTCAAACGAACTCTGGACGTCGTGGTAGCGTTCTTTCTACTACGGCAGCCTTTAATGTTCTTCTGCGTCAGCTCGGCATTAGCGGTTGATGAAATGGCCTCAAAATGACTCACCTAGGCGTCGTTAGCACATTATTGACGGAAATGAAACCTCTACCTGCTTGAAAAATAACTCTGATGTTATGCTAAGAGCATTGCTCTCTCCCTGTCAGTTCAATTACTAGACGTCTAGACTGCGGTCCCTCAGATTTAGGGATTCTCGGACAGCCCGAGGTCTACGAGCTGTCACCGCCGATTGATTCACTGCGTAGTGTAGTCTGCAGTCTTATTTGTAAGAATCTAGAATGCATATTCGCTAATTGTGATTGGAGTGCACCAGAGTGACTGGTGGAATGAAAATTCCCAAAGTCAAATTGGTGGAGCGTAATATACGGCCTCCAGTGAGCTGTTCACAATGGGCCACTCCCATTGTGACACCACTAAAATCCGACGATTGTACACCCAGGATATGTGGTGATTACAGGATGGCACTCAATCGCCGATTGTTACAGAAGACATGCACTACCCCGGAACTGGATGATATCCTCTATAAATTCAAGGGGTCGAGTTTCTTCTCGAAAATCGATCTAAAAGATGCCTACCTGCAGATTCCACTGGATGATGAATCCAGTTTGCTGACAGTGATTAATACACCCTTTGGGTTATTCAAGTACAACTTTCTACCTTCTGGGCTAAATTTTGCCCCAGTTATTTTCCAGGATTCCATTAATGGCATATTGGATGGCCTTGATGGTATTGAAGTTTACCAAGATGACATTTTTGTCATGTGTGTCAGCAGGCATTATCATGACGAGAGACTCTTCCAGCTATTCCGACGTTTTGTCGATTATAATGTGGCGGTTAATCCGCTGATCAAGCAACCACTGGTAAAAATCCGGTTGTGTTATTCTAGGGGCGCTAACTCGTTCCAATGCTGTGATCGGGAGAGGTCACCTTTTTCAAAGGGAATGATATTCGACCGTCTCGCGGTCTTATTCTTGGAAGAAGTGGAAATCGTATGGTTTCTATCCTCGATGTTACTGATTCCCATCCTTCTGAACCAGCTGATCTGGCTAATACGACTCCACCCGTTCCAGATCAAAGCTCGCAGGCTCTACCTCGGCGCTCGGAGCGTTTGGGTTTTAAATCGCCGGTCAACTACCGCATGCCATCGAAGCTGCTGCACCCAGGTGGATGTGGTGATTGCTAACTCTAATTATTAATTGTGTTTTACTATACTGACTATTGTGCGTCACTTTTACGAATAAACGATTCCGCTTTGCTGTACGTGTCTTCATTCGTTAAAGGTCTCGGTTGGCCATTTGGGGGATACCGATATTACAGACGATTCGTCTATTCTATATTCTTGGTTAATTCAACCCTCCATACAATACTACCACAGTGAGCCAGACCTGTTGCCTCTCAAACACAATTTAGCTTTGGACGCCCTCAATCCAACACGCGATCATTCAAAGCGATTTGACTAGTGCTACAAAAATACGTCCTTTATTACATTCTCTGTTTCTGTCTTCAATACTGCGTCGCGAGTCCTCGAACCATAAATCCATGTTCCCAAATCTCTACGAACCTGCATGCAATGGATATTTCGGCAACCAAGTTCTTAAGTGTTCGTTGCACCAACCAAACCCTCCATTCATGACAATTCGATGAACTTGTGAATAAACGAACTCTATTTTCTCCAGAACTAAATTACTTCAAATAAAAGAAAATAAACGAGAAGAAGAAGAAGGAGAACACAAATATCCTCCGGAGTCTGTACACGAATACACACGAAGTCGCTGGCGAATGAAAGGGTTCGAAATTGGCGCGCTAAAATCTAAGATCCAATCAAAAGTGTGGACAGAACCCACCAATGGAGGACGCTAACTTGGCGGCAGGCAGAAGTAAGCAAAGAGTCTTCAGCCTTTTTGTTTTGTCATGCATCGTTCATTGTTATCGTTCAGAATTTATCTAGCAGATGTCACCGTCTTCACCGGGCTTGCGCCAATCAGACGATAGAACAATGACTCATCGAGGTCCTGGCTTTTGGTTGGCGACCGCAGGTTGAGGAAAACATTGGCACCCAGCACCTCGCTGACCTTCTGCACAGAGACGCCGATTGGTCGAATGATGATGCGGCCACCGCCAGAGACACTGCCGCGGGGATCTGTTCTTTGGGGGTGAGGGGGTGAGGGGGGTTGTCTGGTCTACTAAGGGGGGCTGTCTGGGGAGAGTGGCGGTGGCGCCATGGCGGCTAGGACCAACATCAGCTCGTTCAGCTGGCGATTCACGCTCCACCCCTGGATGTTCTCGAGACGCCAGGCTGCCTGCATCTCACCTTTAAATGATGACGCAGAAGCATTAATCGCTGCTGATGAATTTACCCACCCAGTGTGAGGTAACTCTTAAGCCAATCAAATGATGAACATTCCCAAACTATTGGCAGCCATTCTACGAAAAATTCACAAATTGATGTAAAACATCAACCAACAAGAAGAAGAAAGGAAGAATGAGGAGGTGAAGATGAAGATGATGATGAGGATTAGGATGAGGAGGAGGATGAGGAGGGGGATGAGGAGCATGAGGAGGAGCATGAGGAGGAGCATGAGGAGGACGATGAGGATGATGATGAGAATGATGAGGAGGAGGA
The DNA here is from genome assembly GCA_028672205.1 of Proteocephalus fallax. Taxonomy (NCBI): domain Eukaryota; kingdom Metazoa; phylum Platyhelminthes; class Cestoda; order Proteocephalidea; family Proteocephalidae; genus Proteocephalus; species Proteocephalus fallax. The sequence continues at coordinate 2,991 of JAPUBX010002566.1, forward strand.
GGAGGATGATGATGAGGAGGATGATGAGGATGAAGAAGAAGAAAGGAAGAATGAGGAGGTGAAGATGAGGATGATAATGAGGAGGAGGATGAGGATGAGGATGAGGATGAGGATGAGGATGAAGAGGAGGATGATGATGATGATGATGAGGAGGAGGAGGAGGAGGAGGAGGAGGAGGAACGCTTGCCTGTTGTCTGGTCATGTCTGGCGACTCGACCGTTGCCGATTGACACGACCTCGTCCCTACGACTGATGGATACGGTGACCTGTCGGGTGCTGCTGTGAACATGCGAGCTGTTCAAGGTCATCGACCGATAGGCCTGGGGTGGCATGTCGGCAGGCAGTCCCAGGGCCTCGTCCAGGGGAACGCTGGTCTCGAATCTGGCCAGGAAGTAGACGACGCCGTTTCCAGTGAGCTGCTGCCAGTGCCGGATGTACTGCAGCTTGATGTCGACGGCTCGGGCGTCTGGAAGGCTACTGCGAATGTCGAGGATGTGTCGCATCAGCTGTTCGTTCACCTAAGTAGACGTTGGATGGTTGGTTGGTTGCGGTTAATCTCGACTCGAACTACCCACGCACGCGACACTCGAATTTAGCGCGCGCTTGTCTCACGTAGACAGCCTATCAGATGGCTGCACCCTCTGATCAATCTCTCAATCAACTTCAGGCTATTGATAAAACATCGTCAACCGTTATCCGTCTTCGAAATCACCTGCTCAAAATATAAGGCCACAATGCACACATTTGTCCATTCAGAAAAAAACGTATTGGTTGCGCAATCATGAAACGATCTGCGTTGGCTATGAATTGAGAAAATGCTATTTTGGGATTTAAAAATCATTGGAAAGCCGTAAATTTACGAAAATTAACATCTCCAAGAGTCCACGACGATAGGACCAATCAGGAAGCGACCTGCAAAAACCTGATTTTCCCAACAGCGCCTTGGTTACATGTCGAAAAATCAGCTGTGAAACAACACATAGTTATGATTTTTGTTGTTGTTTTAATGTCTGATAAAAAGATTTGGGTGACATGTTTGTACGTGAACATTCACTGTTACAATTTAATAAAATTGTTAAGCCAATTCCGAATCCAAAATGCATGTCGAATTATCCCGAATCGCGAATAATAAGACCAATCTTCCATTCGATTTTGGAAGCAATCTTTACATGACCTTGAAAGTGAATGGTCCACATTTGTTCCATGAAATTTAAATATCCGCAAGGGCGCCTTTATGGGCCATCGTCAAAACCATCCTGGTGATGCTTTGGGAGCGTATTATACAGACGCCATCGCCCCAACACACCTCTACCTCCGTAGACTGCCATCAATCACCCCGCAAACCCGAAAAGTAGTATAAATATGTCTGCATACCTCTTCCTTGGGTGTTCCGGTTTTTCCATCGGGAACTGCCTCATCCAACGCGTCTCGTCTCGTCGAGGTTGAGGCTGTCCTCGTGCGATCCCCGCCACCTCCTCCGCCAGACAGTCGGAAGGGAAGCGCCTCGAGGAGATTCCTCTGGAGCCACATCCGGTCCTCGACGGAGACCACCGGTGGTCGTCTTGCGGAACCCGCCGGCGTTATTTTGAGTGACATTGGCGTGAGCATTTGCAGGAGGGAGGCGGTGGCCTTCTTCTCCGCCTCGAAAATGCGTCTCGCGGTCTCCGGGTGAGCGAGACTCGCCAGACTCGCCGCCACGCGCACCCCCGCCGACCAATCCACGTAGGCGCCCTCGTCGGGCAGTCTGATGACGACCTCGTTGAGGAGACCGCTGACACGCGACACCACGCGCCCGTAGATGCCGCCGCTGCCGCCGCTGCTGCCGATGAGGCCGCCGAGGGAGGTGAGGGAGAGGAGGGATGCGCGTCGCTTGAGGCGACTGGAGAGGAGGTGGTGGTGGTCGTCCTTCTCGAACGACGATTGGACGACACCGCGGGTCGAGGTGGCGTGTGAGAGAGCGCTGGAGAGGGGCAGAGCGACGCGGGCGAGGGGAATGAGGATGCGGAGGGCGTATCGATCGAGAGTTGGGCTCACGTCAGGCGAGGACACGCAGCCCTGGAGACAGACGGTGTCCATTGGAGGCTGGCCCGTCTGATGGTCATCTGCCGTCTGCGTGGGCGGAAGGGGGCGGATTTTAGGCCGGGGCGAGCACTTCTCCAAATAACCACTTTATTGGTTGCTTCTCGAACTTATTTTAATTAGCAGTGGCCAAGTAGATACCTTATTCCCTTCTCTTCTAATCTGTCAGCCTCATCGACCCACGTTCGATTCCTAGGTTCTCATATCCAGTAGGAGAGAGTGTGGCGCGTTGATCGATTCATTTTATTATACAAAATACGACTTTATCCGCACAAATTCTTAAATCTCAAAAATGCAGCCGCTGTGTTGTGTTGTCTTCGAATCACAAATGAATGGTGACCGACTAAAAGGGTTATCGCTATTATTGTTATTATTATTTTTTGTTTACTCTGAATAAACAATTGTTGCCATGGCGATTTGATCACTTGTTACTTCCGCCGAGCTTCAAATCAACATTCCTGGGCGTTATTTGTAACAGTCGGTTATCATGGAGTCTTCGGTAAATGTCGTCGTCTCTGTTTCTTAGTTCACCGGTTCAGGAGACTCGGTTTAAGCTCTAGCCGGATAAAAACCTTTGTCCATGCCTGTATAATTCCCTTTATTGTATATTGGTCCCCAATAATTTTCCCCGGCCTTAAATGTTCTGACTTTTTAACCCTTCGTAGGCTTTTTAAAATAATCTCATTTTCTAGTGGCCTGCCTATTCTCTCCATTCAAGAAATCATCGTTCAACGCCACTTCAATAATTGTTCACTAATCGCTACTCGTATTTAAAGTGACCCCTACCATCCCTTCTATTCAAGTCTGTCTCAATGTAAATCTCTTCGACCAATCAGAAGGCTCTACCGTTTTATTCCCACTGCAGATCGGTCATTCCTTAATTTTCCCGATTTTTAGTTTCACCAGAGCAGATGCAGCAGGAACTCAGAGATATCATTTCGTGGCATTGTTAATTTATTGTTAAATATTGCGATTAACATCATAAAAACTGGTTGATAGAAACAATTTGAAAACCAGTTATATATCTTCAAAACAGTCATTAATTTTCAGTCAATATTGAGGTCGAAATTAATGCTGATCGCTGCCGTGTTGCTTTTTTAATCCTCACAAGGTCAGACTTTTGGTAGCAAATAAAGAAACATTTGCCATGCATTTCCATGGCAACGCGTGAAAGGAAATTATGCATTCCGCTCGACAGGGCTACTAATAACACATTCATAATAATAGAATTGTCTTGTAATCGTCGCATCTCCCAAAATAATGAAATATAGACAATATGTCCCCAATCTTGTAAGCCTCGCTGTTATGAATAATCAGCTGCGGAGAGATTTATCAACCGTCATTTATCCCTTGAGTAGAAATCGAGATTGTCCATTGGCTAGTTTTCCAGTTAAAATTAATTAATCGTTTAAGGTCGCTTCAGATGCTTTGCCGTTGCGTAAATAGTTCGAGTCGTTTCCCCTTGGTACTAGAACTTAGCGACCTTGAAGAAAGTACTTTGATTTAATGCACATTTCGTTAGAAGGCGGGTCAGGAAAACTCGATCCGCTTTTGGCTCAACCAACCAGAAGAGAGGATTCTATTTTTGATTTATCTGTGCAAATGCTTTGTTCGTGGGCGAATCAATTTAGATTAAAACAAATGACTGGCTCTAGAATAACTCTATCGTTCCTGAAATAAATCAAATATAGAAATAATCTAATCACGCGTCTCGTCGTAGGCTAGAAAACAAGGGATATTACGGAATGACAATCGTTTTCAACGTGCAGAAACCGCGGCATTCCGTTCGCCCAACGACAGCGTTTAAAACGAGATTACTCACGGACACACTGGAACTCACTTTGAAAATTTGCAGATTATTCTTCTTTAGGACCACGTAGAATCTGCGGTACGTCTTGAGCCCGAAGGTCCTTGGTCTACAGACCTTCAGGTAGGCCGCCAGATCGGGCACAACCGGGGCGGCTTCCTTCGTGTTTCTCCTGGACCCATCGCCCCCATCATTACTGTCTCCTCTCCTGCTGTCAGTGACCTTCACGCCCCGCGAGAAGTGGTGCTGGCTCGGTTGACGCAGCATCGACCGGTTGGCCAAGTATCGGTCCTGTTGGAGGCAGGTGTTCGTAAGGTCCTCCAGGAGAACGTCGATTTCGTGGTCCAGGTCTTGCGCTGAATGGGGCGGAAAGCCCATGCCACTGAGAGAGTTGTCGCTGCCGTAGTAGGAGGAGGTGGTGGTTCGGGTGCGAAGGGGCGGCGACACCGATCGATGAAATGCGTCACCAGCTCCGCCCTGATCGCCGCTCTGGGAGAACGACCGCGGTTCGCCACCGGAAGAGCCGGGAACACCAGCGACGTGCTGCAACTTAAAGGTAGCGGGAATGGGATTTTTGGTTTGGAAACCGCTTTCGTTCCCCAAGAAAACCTTTTTAGTCGCTTGCCAACTTTCACGCCCACGCAATCCCTCATTGTCCGACTGGCCTTATTGTCCTAAACCCCTGGATAAATACCTAATCACGCCCATTAATAAAGGATGCACATCAGCCTCTTACTGTTTTCCGGTTGGTGGGATCACGGGTCATAACGAGGCTGCACATCAGCGCTCCCAATCCTTTTCCAAACTTTTTTCTCCTCTCCAAAGAGCGCCCCACGAAAAGCGTGATTCCTACAAATCCTACGCTACGACACGCCTAAGAGGCGAACAGATTTATAGGACTGTAACAGGGGGTTTGTCGAGTATGCGAGCCTACACAAGGTTTGATCCTCATTATGACGACATGGCAATTGCATGCCATTTCAGTCAAAGGTATCTATCGGTTTACTTATTTCAGTCATAAGTAGTGCAGATAAAAGTAAACTGGGGATTAATTAGGCTGAAGAAAGTCTAGTAAGACATGTATAAACGGCAGAGTATGCGTGGCAGTCGCGTCTGAAATCACCGTCGCCGCCAGTCTCTCGATCAATCGCGTGTTCAAGGTCGTTGGAACAGGAATAGCGACTCGAGGAATTCGCTGCTACTCTGACAAGAGTGACTTAAAATGTGCCCAAATGTGGGGTTTGTTTTTATCGCTGTGGAAATACGGGCGTTTCCGTGGTCACAAAAATGCGCGTTAACACGTTACGAGAAAGAAATCGCGAAAATTGGGGCAACACAATTTCCGATTCTGACATGAATTTCCGAACATTTATTTTAAATAATCCTCAATCATCGCTGCTGGCAAAACAAAACGGCTTCAAGCCTTCTGTTGATACCCCGAGAAAAATTCTTTTATTTTATCAATTCCCTTCGTTATTTCCCCTAAAGCACAGACAACCACGCATGTGTGAAAGGTCGTTTCGGTTCATTAACGTCGGTAAAAATTACGCCCACGCATTACCGGCTACCATTGACGGACTCAAATAAAAACAACGCTCCATTTTCAACCCAAGTGTCAACTGTTAAGTGTTTAAAAGTGCTGCAAAGGCAAAAGCCGGTAGAAAAGAAGATTTCGAAATCAAAAGACAATCGGCTCATGGTGCTGTGACGCGAATCGGGTCACGTGTATACGCATGACTCATTAGGTTTTGCGGCCAATCGTCTGTGGCCTCATCATTCCTACTTATAAAATGTAGGGATTTCGGCCAGAATCTGTCTTTGACTTCACGGCTTCCCGGCCACGTTTTCTTCTGTCTTTCAAGCTGTTTAGCACAGCTGTGTCATCTAGATATACATATTTTTAGCCAATCAGAGTTCAGTCTGCCATGAGGAGACAGGTAAATGGCCATGACAGTGGTTTGACAGACCCAACGGCAACAACCAACACTCAAATGTAGTCTTCCATACACAGCGGTTACTTTATAGCAAGAACATAATAAGTGATGTCTTTTTAAATAATACATTTCTAATTTACGCGCCAATGTTTGATTTATGACTCAGGGGAAAGATTATATTTAATTAAAGCAACCAATCAGGGGAGGAGTAACATTCAATTGGCTACTTGTACTTGCCGACCATTTAACCTCATGTCACACAGTTTTGGGTTCTTTTGTCTGCGTGAAAATACTCCGGGGGATTAATCACTTTCCCTCTTAACAATTGGATAAGGATTTAGCTGAAGGACTTGACATACGAGGTGGGTTGGGGGGGTTATTTCTTAAAACAGTCTCGCTGGCGTATTTTATGTGCCAAATTTGATCCTTGGTGTTGAAGTGGAACGTTTACATGACGCACCATCTTGAATCCTTTTCACATAAGCGGAAACATTCGGTGAAAATGATTTCACCAGATCAAAGGAGTAAAGCGGCCTTGAAATGCCTAAGTGGTTCTGGATTCTGTAAAAACGGCGCGGGAGGGTTTGGTAGAGTCTAATTGTTTGCATTTTAAAATGGATGAATCCATTTAGTCCGATCCAAAGAATGCTTTAGTTAACAGAAATGCGTCGGCCAATGAGAAGCGAGTTCCGGAATGTGTGGGAAAATGCAAAAAAGGGAAAGTGGCCTTCTAGAAGCGCGGATAACCAATCACGAAACAGTGTTATCTTGAGAATGTGAAATTATCGTGATTAATTTCTTAAAATTAGTGATATTGACGTTTTAATGCAACTTCCGAGAGCTAACCAACAGATTCACATTGCACTAAACCAGATAAATGTAACGAATTACGTTTTTGGACGAGCGTTTAAACTACAGAACACCATTCAAAATGATCCAATAACACAACTGTCAATCAAAAAAGTAAAGATTTACGGCAACTTCGATACGAGAAATTCGAGACCATTTACTACGATAGCTTCTATTTTACAACTTAAAGACAAAGAAACGAAGAAACAATTGATAAAATAAATTATTGACGCTGAAATCACACATTGTTTAAATAGGGAGAGCATGATCGCGTTCATTTAATTGAAGCGGTGTGTATTTTTGGAATTCATTGGCCACTGTGTTTCCCAACTGTCCGATTTATTGGATATCTGCATTAAGGGACGCATTTTTTCTTTCTAGAAATCCCAGCAAGCCACTACTTTCATTTACACTACATTGCTCCAACCCCCTCATCTGAAATATTCACAACACACTAAAATCGATAATTGCAGCTATGAGTCATTTGATCGCGGGCTTTAAAATGCGAGCATTTACGGAACGGTAGATTAATGTTTTACGTTATTCTGCAGCAACTGGGGCAGGGATGAGGGTTTTGTCTCGCAAAAAACGATGATTCACTGAGGCACGGAAAGGATTTTGGGGTTTCTGGGACTGCAGATGCACCCTGTACGAAATCTGCCCATGTAAACATGGTTTTGGGACATTGTGGTTTTTCAAAGTCAATAAGTTTGCGGGAGAATGGATGGTAAAATCGATTATTTCAACTTGACCATATTGTTATGAATACTTATAAGGTCAGTTGTCCTCAAAGTTACAGTTTAAAGACCAGTAACCATTAATATTTGATTAATATATAGCCGTACCAATTATATATTTTATCAATAACATGCGTCCCTTGAAGGAAAATCGAGCAAGCCACCTTTTAATTTCCTGGCACAAGGTCTCTCCAATCATTTCCCGACCTTGAATCCGGTGCTCATGCGATTGGCAACCTAATTTTCCCCCAAAATCAATACATAAACCCACAGTATGCAACTTAATATTGCCAAAAGAGATGATTCAGTTACCTGGACTTGCAGTGCAGCGAACAATGCAGCCTCCTCGGCCGTGCAGTCAACCTCCTCGCAGACAATAGACCACCGAGCCTGTTCGAACAGCTGATTAATCCTCACTGAGTTGTTCTTTCTCGTCAGATCGTAGAAAATGTTGTATTTGAAGCGCAGACGAAGCGCTGGAATAGCCGCATCGTGGTCGTCTTCGTCGTCGTCATCATCATGTTTGTTCTCTTTTCCGTCCACACCGTTGGAGGTGGTGGCGGTGATTTCGTCGTAGTTGAGGGCAGTCGGGTAGATGCCCTGTTCCATGAGGGACCGACCTAGTTCCAGCCAGACGGTCGAAAAGCGGGCCTTGTGGTGGAAGTTACGCAGTCTCAAGAGGCTCCCCGATTGCAGGGCGTCCGCCAACGAGACACGGGGGCTAGCCAGGAGACTTGGGTCTCCGCAAATCTCCTCTTTGTTCATAATTGTCCCGAATAGCGTCTGCGACAAACACATCGATTCGGTGTGCAGCGGGAAGACTGCGGTGTTCGCGCTTATTGGCCGATTTCTGACTCTGGGAGGTCCATAAACCTGAGTGCGTCTTGGGACGGTTCGATTGGCCAGCTTTTCTTTTTCTTCTTCTTCCTCCTCATCTCGGCCTCTGTGATTGGTTGCTACGAGGATGCTGGTGGGCTGCGGAACGAGAGGGGGTTCGTGTCTCGTGATGGTCAGCTTCTTTAGGGACCTTCTCGCCGTTGAGGGCAATGTTGTCCACCTCCGGTCCCAGCTAAACGACTTCGGTTTAAGAAAACGATCCACTTCCACATTTTGCAGCGATATCTCCTCTGGGTGTTTGATGCCGAGATGGCGGCACACCAGAATCACAACTCTGAAGGCCGGTTCGGTAAAGTTAACGTCGCAAAATTCACGAGTTTGCAAGTCGGGAAGCTGGATCTTCAACCTTCCGTGGATGCGAATGAAGTGCAGCCTTGCATCAGCCTGGAGGCCATACTGGTCGAGGCTGGCGTGGGTCTGGAGAATCCATCGATTTTTGAGAGGCCACCAGAGTGCGAACTCCGACCAACCACTGTAACCCATTCCAGGGGATAGAGAAATTTCATCGGGCTTACATGGCGATTTCGGTGGGAAGGATAGATTTTCCGTGAGAGCTACCAACACCTTTCCGATGGACCAGTCACCCTTGACGCGCATTCGACGGTCCACGCCAAGAGCGTCCACGCGGATCGTCAGCAGCCATGAGCCGTCGACATAGTGACCGTCGTCGGCGATCATTCTTTTCTGATTCCGTTGTGTGCCGAATCAGGACTCGTCGTCTAGGTCTTGCCGGCGAACAACATGTATGTGTTGTTCGCACGGCATTTTAGTGCACGCACACACCCCAGCGAGTTACTCGTAAGCTCGCAGTCCCATTGGCTAGCGCCATGAACCAGCTGACCAATGGCGTGTCGCTGAACCGGTAGTCAGGCTGATGCCAGGTAGCCCTAACTGTGTAGGAGTGACACGCCTTTCTCGCGCGAAAGCTGTACTTAGAAGAAGGTCTGGGGTGAACAGTCAGGCTATAAACGACTTGACTGCGCCGGGCTCGGTGCTGAATTTACCGCTGGAAAAGGTTTGCCAAATATCGTTCATTCGCAGCACAAATCCTATTGATACCAAACGTAAAACCCCCTTAGGGCGTGTTTTCGCCGTAACCATAAAACAATTTCGAAAATGCCTCGCAATTTATACTTCTTCGCGGTTGCTTTATTTATAATTTTGGTATTTCGGCTTTAAAAAGAACGAGATCGGCGAAGTTTACCCG